>APFE030706998.1:35546-132717 GCA_000404065.3 Pinus taeda | reverse complement strand
ATTGGAGACAGATCAAGTTCTCATACTCCACCCTTCCTTCTGACTTATGAAATCTATAACAGAAACCTGCACAACTGTTTAATTGACTCAGGGGCATCATCTAACATAATGCCAGCTTCAGTTTGTTCTAAATTGAACATAGAACCCCAGAAGTCTTCCATCCATATTGTACAGTTGGACAGGACCAAAGTGCAGGTTGTCGGAGAGATTAATTCCGTAACTATCAGGTTGTCTTCTGATCCCAGAATAGTACAAAGGATTGACATTCTAATAGTTGATATACCTGAGTTTTACGATTTAATTTTGAGTAGGGATTGGTCTGAAAAATTGCATGGGTATATTTCCACTGATTGGTCACACATGTGGCTTCCCTATAAGGGTAAGCCAAATCAAATAAGGATTGATCGAGAAAAACATATGACCCACACAGTTACGGATTTTGAACAAGAAAACCACCCCGTAGCATTCAACAACAACATTTTGGGAAATTATTCATCAAAGTCGTTCTTTGGCAACTTTGTTGACCAACCCTCCCCTTTCTCAGTTAAACATTTTTCATCTCAGATTGAGAATTTTTCACAAACAGATAATTCTAGGTGTTTCAATAATGATAAGAAAACTGTAAATATGATTGTTAATACTCCTTTATTTTGGTCTTTGTATTTTGATTGTTCCAAGTCTAGTGAAGGCTCAGGAGCAGGATGCGTCTTGGTTAGTCCACATGGGGAAAAGACAATGTTGTCTTGTATATTATCATTTGAGTGCACTAACAACACAGCCGAATATGAAGCTTTAGTTCAGGGATTATATAAAGCAATCGACCTTAAAGTGCAATATCTAAAAGTATTCGGCGATTCTGAAATTATTGTTAAACAGGTTAGGAATGCAATTCATTGCCTTTCCAATCTCCTCAAGCATTATCAATCGCTAGTGCAAGACCTTACCTCACATTTTTTAGCATTTAACATTTCCTCCATCCCTCGGTCCCAGAATTCGGCAGCCGACCTACTAGCCAATGTAGCTTCCAGGCTTCTACCTTTTGAAGACTACAGCCCTGATAGATTTTCCGTAGAGTTGATTTTTAGGCCTTCAATCCCTGATAATGTCACTAATTGGAGAGTATTTAACCATGATGATGATATTTTACAATTCTTAACTTCTGAGAAGTCTTATGATAATAAAATCATTGAAGAAGATGAGCATGGCTCCCAAATAAAGGAAACACCTCAGGAAAACACAATTCCTAAGCCTGTGGTAAAGCTAGAAGATCTTTATGATACTAAAGACAGATTTAAACTTGTAACTAATACAAAGATCCAAAGCTCTACCCTAAGGTTTGAATTGATAAATTTGGGCACTGAGCAAGCTCCTCAAAATGTGAATTTAGGATTAGGACTTTCTGTAGAAGAGAAAGAAGCATTCATTAAACTGTTAAGAAAAAATAAACAAGTTTTTGCTTGGAAATATGATGACTTGAAGACTTATGATACATCTATTATCCAACATACCATTCCGATGCTTCCTAATCAGAAACCGATTCAGCAGAAGTTAAGAAAAATACACCCAAATTTAGAAAGCCAGATAAAGTCGGAGCTTAACAAACTCCTGAAAGCCAAGATTATCTTTCTAGTCCGACATTCCAACTGGGTCTCTAATATGGTACCAGTCAGGAAGAAAAATGGCGACATTCGAATTTGTATTGATTTCAGAAATTTGAACAGAGCAAGCTTGAAAGACAATTTTCCATTGCCTACTATGGAGCAAATACTTCAATCAGTGGCAGGCTCTGAATTGATGTCCTTTCTAGATGGTTTTTCAGGATACAACCAAGTCTTGGTTCATCCTGATTACCAGCTTAAGACTACATTTAGAACAAAATGGGGAACATATGCATATCAGAAAATGCCTTTTGGACTTATAAATGCAGGAGCGACATTCCAAAGAGCCATGGATACAGCTTTTAGGGGATTGATTAATAGAACAGTAGTCGTCTATCTAGATGATATAACTGTATTCTCTAAAGATAGGTCTAATCATTTACATGACTTGAACCAAATCTTTCAACGGTGTAAAAGGTATGGTATTTCTCTTAACCCTAAAAAGTCATTCTTTTCTCTTGATCAAGGTAAACTCTTGGGTTTTATTGTGTCTCGAGATGGCATTTATATCGATCTTGATCGGATCAAAGAAATTTCTGAAATCCCATTCCCTCACAATAAGAAATCAATGCGGTCATTTCTAGGCCAGATTAATTTTGTTAATAGATTTGTTCCAGATTTCTCTCAAATTATTTTGCCACTTCAAACAATGATTAAGAAAAATTCAGTCTTTAGGTGGGGATCGGTAGAAAAAGAAGCTTTGATTTAATCAAGCAATCCATAATCAACGCCCCTTCCCTAAATACTCCAAATTTCTCTAATCATTTTACATTGTATACCATCGCATCCAACTCTTCATATGCTGCAGTACTCACGCAACTAAATGATCACAATTTGGAAGCACCGATTTCATTTTTTAGCTCAAATCTTCAGGGTGCCGAATTGAATTACTCCGATGTGGAAAAACAAGCCTTTGTTGTGTTTAAAGTAGTCAAACATTATAGACCCTTCCTTCTGAAAACCCACACAAAAGTTATAGTTCCTTTCCCAGCTGTAAGGCAGCTATTAATCCAAAAAGAACTGGGTGAAAAAAGGGCAAATTGGGTCACAACGCTTCAAGAGTATGACTTAGAAATTAGGCCAGCAAAGATTGTTAGAGGCCAAGGTTTTTGCAGGATATTGGCAGGAGCATCCAACATTCCCGAATCAAGCGATACAGATCCAACTGAAGCAATCAATCAGATAAGTGTCACTGATTCTGAATCTCAATATGTAGATTTAATATTTTATTTAAAAAATGGTTATGCTCCTCCAAATTTATCTTACAAGAGCAAAAGGGCCATCAGGTTAAAAGCAAAGAGTTTTACAATTATTGATGATGTGCTTTTTAAGAAGAATTATGATTCTATTTTACTAAGATGCCTTGAGAAACCTGAAGCCCAAAAGGTTTTGCAGGAGTTACATGATGGACCAGCAAGAGGACATTTTGGAGCTAACACAATAGCTCACAAGATTATTCATGCTGGATATTATTGGCCAAATCTATTTAGAGATGCCCAGGAGTATGTAAGGAAATGCCTCAATTTCCAAACTTCTAGTGGAAGACAATGAAAACCGGCTTTCCCTTTGCAACCAGTCAACATTGAACAACCATTTGAGCAATGGGGATTGGATATCATTGGGGAAATTAATCCACCTTCTTCCAAGTAGCATAAGTATATTCTTACTGCTACCAACTATTTCACTAAATGGGTTGAGGCAATCCCTTTGAAGACAACAAATTCTGAAGCAATCATTGAATTCATAGATCAATTCATCATTACCAGGTTTGGTGTCCCAAATGCTCTTGTTTTTTATAATGCTTCTTATTTCTCAGGCAATGCTATGTTTGATTTTGCTATCAAGAGAGGAATTAAGTTAAAGTATTCTGCTAATTACTATCCCCAGGGTAATGGTTTAGCAGAGTCTACTAATAAAAATCTAATCAAAATCATCAAGTGAACAATCGAACAAAATCATAGAAATTGGCACAAATCCTTAGTGTTTGCATTATGGGCTGATAGGATAACACAGAAAGCTTCTATAGGAACCTCTCCGTTTAATCTTGTGTATGGAAAAGAAGCAATACTGCCCACAAACCTTGTTCTTCCTTCTTTAGCCCTAGTGCAGTTCATTGAGGAAGCTCCTTCCTCTTCTATTCAACTTAGATATGACCAAATTTTAAAACTAGAAGAAGAAAGAGAAAAAGCCAAAGATACCCATGCCAAACATCAACAAATCATCAAGGCAGCTTTTGATTCAGTCTCATCCAGTTCAAAACAATTCCAAGTCGGCGATTTAGTTCTGAAATGGGACAAAGCCCCTGAAGACAAGGGCAAACACACGAAGTTCCAGAAGTTGTGGCTTGGACCATTTCAGATTTGTGAGAAGGTAGGCCATTCGACCTTTGTATTGCAAGATTTAGCAGGTTTGAGGGATTCTCTCCCTATTAATGGCCTTATCTTAAAAAAATTCTTCAATTGAGAAGGTAACCCCTTCTCCTTTCATTTCTGTAGGATTTTATAGTTTCTAGGATTTTTAGGAAATAAAGTTCAAAGGCATCTTCCATTGACCTTTTGGTATGTTTGAAAATTCGTCTCATAGAAGTAATATGAATATTTTCTTTCAAACGATAGAAATTTTAACCGAAAGGGATAATTTTTGGGAAATTAGATATCATTGTATTCTGAAACCATAATTTAAATTTGGTGAACTCCTCCCAAAGCAAAGAAGTAATGTAAATCATTTTCTGTTTTCAAATTGGTCTCAAAAGGTTATCAATATCAAAGATAGAAGCCAATTCAATTTCAGCATCTTCAACTCTTAACCTGTCATCCATTGACTCTTAAGGAAAAGATTGTTCATCCCATTCATTAAAGTTTATGATTATTCAGAGTGTAATTCTAAAATATAAGATATTAAAAGATAAGAGGTCTTATTACAAGCTTGCTTACCATGTTCATAGGGAAATAGTTTAACTGACATTACCAATACTGCATACCAAAACAGGGTAATGGCTTGAAATTGCAAGACAAAGAGTCTCATCACGAGCTAGCTTGTTCAGTTAGATTACTACCAGTGAATGGCATTGTCTACAGCTGGCCACCAAACCAGGGCAATGGCTTTTTATCCTGTCAATGACAGAAAAAAGAAAGATGAACAAAATATGAAAACATGTTTTGAATTCATTCTGATAATCACACTCTTAGTTGGATGGGATAATGGACAATTACATGGTTAAAAGGTATCCCTTTCGAAACTATAAACGTTTGCTGGCAGCAGAGGCTCTACCTATGACAAATGAGTTTACTATAAAGGCTGATTTGGAAAGATTTTCTATTTTTAGCATTATAAACCAATAAAGGCCCATTTAAGACTTAAAATGTACTTATTTTAAGTTAGCAAAGGGAGGAAGTTAGCAAAATTAGTTTCATGATATTCAGAATGCATAAATATCTAGTTATATCAGAATTTTCCCCTTTTAGTTGAAACTCTATTTTGAAAAAGCTTAAGTATTTTTGATTTTTCCAGAGATAACTGGTTCTTCCAGCGAATTGCCAATTGTTGTGCTCTGCAAACAACCCCCCATTTCATATCATTTTTATTCATAAAACATCAACCTATGAAATGGGTCCCTTTAAAGTAAAATTGATATCAATACTTTTATTGTTCAAAAATTCTGATAATCAAATCAATGCATTTTATAAAACCCTTTTGAACAAACCCATTTAAAAGAAATAAAGTGAAGCTTGGTCATTGCGATAAAGCGATCGCAAGATCCCATATCGCAATGACATAAGAAATATATATAAGTGGCACAAAGCTTTCCGCCGATGCGATATCGCAATCGGCGATCGGCAATACTCCATGCACATCTCAAAACGCCCCATGCCATTAACCCCGATGCGATGCGCAATCGGCGATCGGTGATCGGCGGTTTACTTTCACTTAAGTCTCGATGCACTCAGAGCTTTTCACCGATGCGATATCACATTCGGCGATTGGCGGTATCCAATACACATCCATAAGGCGCACTGGTCATACACCCGATGCGATGCGATAAAGCGCAGTTTTCAATAAAAAGCCGTTAAGTGATCGGATAGCACAATTCATTCATATTTAAAGCTTGATCACTTGCGCTCAGCTGCCAAAACGTCCATTGCAAGCTTAAGGGAATTATTCACCCGAATAACGATATAATGGGCATTTAAAGGATGATAGGTTTTATACGGCCAATTAATGGGATCATATCTTAAAATCTTTCTATGGATTGTGTCCGCACCCATTTTAAAGGCTAAATACCTTTTTACGCACCTATTCATATGTTATCATCACTTGCAAGTTTTCATTGTTATCTCTCTGTATTACGCGCAATTGCCTCTCTGTGCAGAATTCATCCATAGACAGAAGTTTGTGCAAGATGGGAAAGAAATCCAAGAAGACTGCAGGTGCTTCCACCCCACCAGTCGCAGGACAAGCTGCTGTAAACAAGAAGAAGGGCCTAATATCTGATACTACATGCACGGGTCTCACCCGAGTTACTTGGCAGGCACTTACGACCTAATTGAAGCCGAGAAACCACAGAATACGGTAACAGAAGCTAGTGTGGATTTACTACGGAAGTCTGATTGTACTCTCAAAGATTTAGCCGACTCTTTCCTTCACAGAATAGCAGCCAGGGAGAAAATTCTCCCATACACAGATGTTGTGCGATGGGCGTTTGAAGAAATCCCAATCTTGGACAGAAATTTCAGCACCAGAGATGGGAGGATTTTCGGATCATTCAAGGCAGATGACCTAAGGCAAATGTATCATTTGCCCGAGCCAGAGAAAATATATAACAAGACCTTCCTGGAGAAGTTTGCAAGCGAAAATGAAATTGAATCTGAACCCATCAAGGATTGGAGACAAAATCTGAACAAGCACAAACACGAATCTTCCGGTAAGTACTCGATTAATTCTTTGGCTTCTCCTTATTGTTATGCAGGGATAATGATGTGTAGGCTATGGGGATTGCATGACTCTGCTAGTTTTACCATAGAAATGGTTCCTCTTATGGAGGCAGCAGTAAATAGTATAATTATGGATTGGGCTACTATTCTCTCGGATAAACTAGCAGTAGCTGTTCGTGATTTTAGAAATAAGACTGTGGTCACTGAAAGGAAAATCCCCCCATTTTATTATAGTGCATATATCTTAGACACATTATGTTTCAATTCCAAATTTCCTGTCCTCGGTTGGAGGTGGACTACACAGGACCCCTCACCCATTCATATATGTCACCAAAAATTGTGGAAGTCTTCTTACAAACACCACCTGTATGAAATCTGCAATGGCTTTATGGTGCCCATTTACTATTCCATTTTTGATAAACCCATTCCGAATATTTCCTATCAAGCTTCCTTTGATTTACCAGCAGTGGCAAGTTGGTTTGGAGAAGATAAATCTACCTATATCAGAGTTTTCGGCAGCCAAGCCGACCCACATGTTCTCCCTTTATATATTCCAGATAAGCTGCTAGCAAGAGAAATCGCGTATCAGATTATGGCTGAAAGTACTACACAGAATCTCAAAAGAGAAAAGAAAATAGGTTGGCCCTCTTTTCCCTTGAGGTGTGGTGTCTATACGCTGCATGATCTCAAACATGTAGAAAAGGAAGCCACAAAGATTCAATCTTTAACTCTGGCCACAATCCCAAACAGGGCATTTGATCCAAAGCAAGTTGCCTATGCCGCATTAGAACAGGCCAAATTGAAAAACTTTGAGCATCAGGAAGATATATTTGATGACCTGTTCACTTCAATTGAAACCATAGGTCAGGCTAAAGAACTCGCTAGGATGAAATATAATGATGAAGGGTTGACAGAGTTCAATAAACTTAGAGAACAGAGGTTGCAAACTCTGCCTCTAGATTTACTAGCAACGACCCCAGCGACATCATCAAGCGAGTCTGGTCAGCAACAGTTAAAGGAACCTCCTGCTATAACAAGAGATCATAATAAGGAGCAGGAGGAAAAGCAGAGGAAAGAACAAGAGGGAAAGCAGAGGAAGGAGCAGGAAGAACAGCTAAAGAAAGAGCATGAGGATAGACAACAGAGGGAACAAGAGGAGCATAAGAGGAAAGAGCAGGAGCAAGTACAGAAGGAGTCTCAAACTGAGAAAGGGTAACAGACCACCACTGATGTCAATGTGGACACTACCACAGACCCTAAATTGCTCCAGAAATGGCAGCAGTTTCATTCTAACATCAGTGGATTAGAATGCTCAAAAGATACAGACACTTCTAAGACTAACGACATGCAAGACGTTACTTCACCTCAGGTTCTAAGTGGAACCAGCGGCCCGCCCAGTTCTAAGGATGTTGAGATAATTCCAAAAGACCCCACCGATCAAATCATTATGCAGGTAGAAGATATTCCTCCATTGGATGTTTTCTACAGCCCGAGGCATAGAGCAGTTGTAAAGCGATCAAGGAAAAGATGAAGGATTGATCAACCTTCTATCTTTTCGGAGCAAACAGTCACGGGTAATGTAGTATGGAAGGAGGAATTGGACCCCTCTGATGACCTAACAAAGTTGTCACAGTATGCTGGAGCCTATTCAGCAGCAACAATCGACAAACCATCAGAGGTAAGCCTTCTATTGAAGAATAAGGACCAAGAAATCTCTGCATTACAAGCGGAATTGGCTAAGACAAAGCAGAAGGCAGCGCAAGCATAGGAGTAGTTGCTGGCACAACAGCAAATGAACAATCGATTAACCCAGCAATTGCAAGCAGAAAAGCAAAGGATCGACCAAAGTGCGATCCAGAAATAGAAAGAATTGACGGAGGCATTGGCACAATTGAGAGCAGCAAATGAACAAATGATGAAAACCAAAGATGAGCAAATCGCTCAAATGTCATCGCAGCTAGAAAAAATGAAAGGTGCTTCGCAAGTGGCAGAGTTCAAAAAAGAATCATCATTGATAAACAATGCGTTAATATCTCAGGTTAGACTCTTGTGGCAACAGATCGCTCAAGCTGAGCCACTGTGCGAGTTAACTATATCTATAAATCAGCAGGTAGAGAAGGCCAGGGATGAATTAAATCAAGCCGAAGAGGCCATTACTGCATATCTTGACTGGCAAGATTCTGATCAGGGAAAAGCAGCAAATTTGCCCAGGATACTTGAAACATATAAGGATATACTTTACACAGAATGACACACTCAGGTGATGAAAGCAGAGAGAGCGGCTTCAAGATGTAAATCAACCTCTAGCAATCTAGTTGATTTAGTCAACAACACTCTCTACTTGGCAAATATAATTTCCCAATGTACACCAGGAAAGATGACAACAACAAATACATTGGAGCAATCATGTTATCCTGAGTTAGAAGAAAAGGGAGATTAATCGTCAGGATTAATAGTTTAAACTTGGATGCATATTGGCTCTTCCTAATTAAGCCACATACACAAAGAGCCGCCCTTAAGTGTTTAACAGATGCAATCGGTTGTATAATTCCCGATATTCAAGATGCCACCTATGCTGCCCAGCTCAGTTCGCGCCTCAAAAAACCTCCGGAAGTTGAGCCAATGCTTGCAATCAATCAGCTCAGATTCAAAGGAAAGCAGCCGACTTGATGAATCACCCTCCAGCTTGCCAAGTCGCTAGCCAAAATAAGATCAAGAGTTATTGATATCAATTTAGTAGCATTTCTGTTTAGTAGATATTTAAATTAGTATTGTATTTATAGACCCTTTCATTTTTTTAGAAAGGGTCGTAAAATTTTGTAAGAGACTTAATAGACTGAAGTTTGCACTACTGTGCTTCAGTCGATATTCTTTTATGAAACTTGACTAGTTGTTCTTAATTTAATGAGGAAGCTTCTTTATGCAATTGTGCACTATTGTCGTTGATTGAGAATGTTTTTGCGTTAAAGGAAGAACTGCAAATAGTGATTGATATCTGGGAGTGTCACGCAGCTCATATGGTATTTTTATCTATGTCTGAATTCATTCCGTTTATTTGAATTGTTATGTAATTATTTTTGCTATCGTTGATTATATGCATGCACTATAACAGTAGATCTTATTCATTCCACTATTGGATGTTTGGTGATGTGCCTTTGCTTATAATCATGTGTATGACAATGATATAGATGTTTAAAGTGTGGTAATTTCGCTTCAATCACTCTGCTTAACTATTTAGGCACAACAATCTTAAATGAATTAATATCTATGTTGGAAAGATACAGTCATCTATATGCTTGTCTTTTAGACACAGAACATCAAACGCTACTCTTTAGAGCTCAATAGATTCCCGGGATAGTTCCATTTATTTATATTTCTGTTAATAGTTTTAGCCTTTCGCTCACCGCTAGTGTAGTCTATAAATCATTCATCCATCCCACTTATCTATTTCTGGGAAACTGGTCCCATTATCCCCAGTCGGAGCCACTATCCCAAACGGAAAAGGAGCTGTACTAAGGTCCAGACCGGGTGGTTTCCCCAATGTTGTTGCAGTGATTTTTGAGGCATCAACATATTCTCATCCTAATTCCATGCCATTAATTGAGAAATGATCTTTTCAAGGATCTCAGGGTTTTCAAGAGGATTGTTTTCGATTTTATGATTTGATTTATGATCAGTTGGAGGCCTCTTACTTAGAAATTCCCTTTGCTAATAAAAATAAGGACCATAAAAATGGAGATACATCCACAAGAAGTTTTCAAGGTTTGTTTGATTATTATTCCCGTAAAAAAGGTAAGGTAGCAGGTTGGTTAAGGTTGTTAGTCATGACACATTTCTCTAGATATAGCAAAGGCCTTTTATCTTTTTTGCAAGATATTAAGTTCTTAGGTTTTCATTTGCACATTGTATTATGTCAGTTTTCATTGCTCATATCTTTATGATTGTAGTTTAGGAGCAATTACATTGGCTTCATTGGAAATATCATTACACTTAGCCCTGGACTTTTAGTTGGTTAGGTTAGGAGTAGGTTTAGTTGCATTTAGTTCCTCTTGCATTGCATCCACCTTTTTTCCTGCTCTCCATCTAGTCTCTGCATCTGTTTTGTTTTTGTATGATGTTCTTTGGATTTAGTCTCCATTTGATTTGTCTCTTGTTTCTTCTTTAGGTTTTGTATATATTTTCTTTTGTGTTTTCTTAATAACACCTCGTGTGAAAAAGTGTAGGGATTGAAAGGGACTTTGTCATTGAATAAAATAGAAATGTGATAACCACAACACTTGGATTTCTATTGTTCTCCTTCTTTGTTTGGGAAAATGTCATAGGTTGAGCTAAGTCTAGATGGAAAATATATTCATCCAAGTAGAGAAACCTAAGGGAACCTATTAAATCCAAGCCTATGCTAGCATCTAAATTACTCAACTTGGTGTAAATCTACTTGTGTGTTAATGCTTGTCCAATCTAGTAGAGGAGGGATAAGTGGAAAATTTTAAGAAATCAAAACTATATCAGAGGTCTTAAAATACTTCTCTAAAGGGGTAGCCTCCTTTTCTCTCAATAAGTTGGGGTCCATATTTCGTCCGTTGAAAATAATAAGTGCCAATGCACAATTATATTAAATAAATAAATAAAGGGTGAAAGAAGAGAAAGGCTTCCTATTTAGGGAGGTGAAGCAAGAAAATTCCCCCAAGTAATTTCTAGGTTCACTGGAAGTAAAGCAATGTTTGTTCTCTTGAAGTGACTCTATCAGGGTACTGTCCAGGTCTACTAGCAGTGAAGCAACACAAGAGATGAAAAACTATATACTTTGAATATCCTAAGAACTCACTGTGCACATTACCCTTTCCTGGATTAAACCAATTGTGGTCATTAGGGGATTTTTGAGGTATAAAATGGGCCTCCTAAGGAAATTAAAAAATAATAGTGGAAATAATAAAATAATATTAGATTACATCATCAAATTTTAGAGGGAAAAAAGAAAAAATTATTTTTTCAACTCGTATTTTCAACTCTTCTCCCTATGGGTTTACTCAAATTTCAAGTGGCAACACTCGTTGGATGCATAATTTGATTTCTCATCCAAGGAGTACCCATGTTGCATACTTTTGAAGGACCTTGCTACACGAAAATTGAGAAATACATGAAAACCGTGATTGCAATCATGTTTTTCATGTATTTCTCAGTTTTTGAGTAGTAGGGTCCATCGGAAGTATGCAACATGGGTACTCATTAGATGAGGAATTAAATTTTACATCCAATGAGTACTCCCGCTCGAAATTTGAGGAAAACCTTAGGGAGATAAGTTAAAAATACAAGTTACAAAAGTAGTTTTATTATTTTTTAATTTTTTTTACCTTTTTACTCCAAAAATAGTGAATCATCTCCCATGGTTGACATCATCATCTTGAATCCTATTGGTTCTTATAAAGTTTAATTTGGTTGTACATTTTTCTTAGGAGGCCCATTTTAGACCTCAAAAATCCCTAATGATGGTGTATCTTTATGTGTGAGTTCAACCAAGCAGAGGAAAGTGAGATGCAATGTGTAAAACTGGGTCAAAAGGGGAAATTGAGGCAATCAATACTTCCTGAAGGTCTGACCCTTAATTGAAATATATTCTTGGACAAAGAAGATGAAATCTTCCCAGTGCGTTTCCAAGTGTTGCCATTGCTACAACACCCTTCAAAATTTCACTACATTCGAATGTTGGAGCCTACTATCACCATTGTATCTAGTGATTCCTTGATCACCAAATTTCACCTCATGTTATTCTATAAGTTTCAAGTGTCCTTGAATAATCTCTAGTGTCTTTGCATTGATTAGAACATCTCTATGTGAATTTCATGGTCATAACATATTTGTTTCCGAATGACACTTTTGGGTTGCATTCACACACACTTCACTCCTAGTACTTGGGGAATGTGTACAAAGTGGTTTTTTGATGTATATTTATCATTGTTTAAGTTTGTATAAAAATTTTCAATGAGTTGGTATGAGTCATACAGGGTTTTACATTTAAACTCATCTTATTCGCCTCTTGCCTTATCACCTAGACTTAGACAAATTTCGGTTGTAAAACGAGATCATTAAGGCTAAGAGTACATGAGTGCACTCCAAATCCTTATGAGAGACCCTTCGTTGTTCGGAAGTGCACCCTTCGCCCTCCTTGAGAGCTAGGTGTACTCCCAAAGAAAAAATCCCCTTCGTTATTCCAAATTGTACCCTCCAAAATGACTAAGTCTTCAATGAGCGCACTCCTTCGAATCAATGAAGTGCGCCCTCCTTGAGCGCACTGGTGCACCCTAAATACTTCAATCTCAATCCTTCAACCTTCCTTGATGCTCCATGCACCCTCCAGATCTTTGAGCGTGTGAGTGCACTCTGAAGGAACGAAGCTCTTCTCTTCAACCTTCAAACTTGTGCGATGCACCCTCTTTGGTCTCTTGAGAGAATGAGCACACTCTGAAGGCACGAAGCCTCACCCTTCTGGCTTCATACTTGTGCCATGAATGCTCAATAGTCTCCTTTAGCACACTCCTTCAACCTGAAGGAATGTGCCCTCCTTGAGAGCACTCTTCAACCTAAACGAATGCACCTTCCTTGAGAGAAATCCTTCGACTTGAAGGAATGCAGCTTCCTTGAGAGTGCTCCTTCGACCTAAAGGAATGTACCCTGTTCCTCTCCCTTGAGCACACAATGCACTTGGGAAGCTCGAAGCCTTCCCCTTCATCCTTTGGACTTGCGACATGTGCCCTTCCTTGACTGCCTTATTCCCTTGAGTGCATGAGCACATGACAAAGCCTCAAAGCTTCCCTTCTTTAGCCCTTCAACCTTTCAAAGCGCGCCATGTGCCTAGAAGCACTTTTGACCCTTTTGAGCGCACCAAAAAGGCATAAACATGAGAATCCACATAAAACATGGTAGACTAGGATATTTTCAAGCTAATAGTTGCTCGTCATGAGTGATTTCAGAAACAGGTATTACAAGGTCCTCATGGAAAGCACACATGAGGATGATCAAGCAAAGAGGATAAACAAAGGAGGCATGAAAAGAAAAAATAACACACTTGAAACTTGATGATCAAAGCACCAAAAGACTCCAAGATTTAAGACCCTTTGGAGTGTGAAAGCTCCATGATCAGAAGATCAATAAAGAGTGAGGACAGAGTGGTAGTCGTGTCACTATTGGAGAAAGTCCATGCCATCAGTCACTATCAGTCCCAATCATAAAAGATAGTGACATGTCAAGTATCATCACATGATGATGTGGAGGTCATGATTTAGTATGGTAATCATTGTAAAATACAAATAAGTGGAAGCCCAAGCGTCATGTATGAACTAAAGAGTCATGGAAAGCCCTAAAGACACATAATATTAAAAGTCATATACAATTCCAAAAGACATTTGGAATCCCAAAGGTTGTATAAGTCCAAAGGTCACTAAAAGTTAGAAATTCAAGATTCATGAGGCTATGAAAGGTCATTCCTTAAGTTATAAATAGATCCTCATTTCTCATGTAAAGAGATTTTAACCTTGGCTTCTCCCATAGGACATTAGAGAGACATAGTTGGTACTTTTGGGGAGCTAGTAGTGGTTCTAATACTCCACTATTGGAGTGAGTGGTGTGAGTGGTGTTCATTACATTTATGTATCTTGGTACTTTTTCTTAATATTGAGGCCTTCCAAGGCCAACATGTTTTCACACATGGATTGTGAATATTTCTAAGACCGTTCTTTGGATGTTTATGGTTCCTGTTTGTTTTCATTAAGTGCTAGATTAATTGAACTATTTTGGTTAGTTCGGTGCTCCTTGTTGGAAATGTGTTTTATGCTTATAATGATCATTGCATCCTTGTGAACTATTTCACTTTATGTTAGAAAAATCTTTCTCTCTCATGTGTGCCTCCGTTAGGTAGTACCATTACTTCTCCCTTGAGAGGATTACTTCATTTTTCTCCCGCAATATAAGAACCATGATACATTGGCAATTGAACATTCACAAGGCACACTAGCTTGCTCATTTGAAAGGACCTTCAAACTTCTCCCTCATGCTGATAGTTCAAGCCAAGACATATCTTTAATTAAACGACAGTTGGGCCATATTCTGGATGGGGCTTCTACTCCAAATGGTGTGAGGTCTAACTGGGACTTCACATCGGGGAAACCCCCTGTATGTTGATGGTATCTAGCGTCGTCAACATAAACACTCTGGAGACCTGGAAGGTTGTGGGTTAAGTTACTAATTCTTAGAGCCCTGGACAACTTGGGTAGAGACCCTTCTGATTGATGTTAGTGATTTCCAGACTGTAGAGGTGGCATCATAGTGGTTGAGGGTTGAGGCGGTTTGGACTCTAGAAGCCATGGTTGGTTTTGTCTTGGTTTATTCCGTGAGATCCCACATTCATTCTTGTAACATGGTGTGGGGGTGATTGGATGAAAGATATATTTGGTTCAACCCATTCTATGATCAGATGGTATATGGAAGTCCCTGAATTGGTTGGCACTTTCATGCGTTAATAATATTTATTTTGTTAGATTTTAGGCTTTTGTGGTAGTTCTTTGCAGTGGCATGATCCTATCGTGATTTATGAATACTTGTAGTGATTTTATTTTCCTACTGTGATTTATGAATACTTGTAGTGATTATGATGGTGTTATTATGGTTGAGTTGTCATGGTTTCTATGCTGGTTATATGGTGTAATCTATCTATGGATCTTGACATGTTTTGATAAGTTATTGATTGGTTGATGAATGGATGGACTAACAAGTGCTATTGTAGTTAGATAGAGAGGGATTAGAGCCTTCTTATTGATTTTTATATGAAGGCTATCAAGTTATGATCAAATATGAATTCATGACTGATAGCTTACATGTTTGCAATATGTTCAACGAAATGTCCGTTATGGATTAGGTAGTCTAGTTCAAGTTTGAACGTTTAGCATTGTCGTCATGTAAATTGTGATTTTGAAAAGTTGAAAGAAATTCTGGAAATGATCTGGAAGTTGACCTGAAAATATAGCACAGATCCCAAAACTGCATGCTCAAAACTGAAGGATTTAGGCCATAACCACATGGAAACAGGTCTATGTGTGAAATTGGAGGCCTATAATTGCACTCTTGCTTTTTTGTAGATGTGGTTTGGGTGCAAGATTAGAGAAAACATGTTCCAACTCATGAATTGTTCACCTGGGGTGATGGTTCGACTCCTGAGTGATCTGTAGTCCCTGTAGGATGTCAATGAGTGTTCAGTTCTAGGACCCACTTCCTTAACTAGAACTTGGAGGTCAGGTCATGTCATAGTGACACTCGTCTCATGTTTATCCTCGCGAGTTTGTGAATTTGGATAATTTGGGGTGAGTTATTTACAAGAGTAGAGTAATTAGGTGTGTGAGTTAGAGAGCATAATTGAGATGGTTTGTGTTCTGTAACAACTGATAGGTCATAAGTCTCAGAAAACTCCACAAAGAGTGATTTCTCCTTTGTACTTGCATTATTTCCATACCAAAGAAAGAGAGTAGATAAACCTAAAATTTGAGCTTGGGTTTTTCTTGTAAAGGTTTCTTAGAGAAAATTTTTGTGTTCATTAACAAATCTGGGATCTAGAGGAATTTAACCTTCATAGTATACATTTCAGTTTATTTATCATATCTATTGTGAATTGTCCAATGAAATATTTATGGAAATGTATAAATTGATGCAAGAATTGAATATACTATAGACTCAAAAAACAACAATGTTGCTTAAAGAAGAGCAAGAGTGGAGAATCAAAATTTATGTTATTTGGATTGCATATAGGACCAAAACACAAATATTTCAATGGTTCTGCTAATAATAGAAGATCCAAAAATGCAATGTGGAAGCTTCACAATGAGAATGCCTTCAAGAAATTTTGAGGTAAAAAATGGGCCTCATAACATAAATGTTCAACAAAAATCAACTTTATAAGAATCAATAGGATTCAATATGATGATGTCAACCATGGGGGATGATTCACTATTATTGGAGTAAAATGGTAACAAGATAAAAAATAAAAATAAAACTACTTTGTCGACTCATATTTCCAACTTATCTCCCCATGATTTTACTCAAATTTAAAGCAAGAGCACTCATTAGATGCATAATTTAGTTTCGCACCCAAGGAGTTCCCATGTTGCATACTTTCGATGGATCATACTACACGAATAGTGTGGAATAGAAAAAAAAACATGATTGCAATCACGTTTTTCATGTATTTCACATTTTTTGTATGATCGGGTTTATTGAGAGTATGCAACATGGGTATGCCTTGGATGAAAAATTAAATGTTGCATCCAATGAGTGCTCCTGCTCGAAATTTGAGTAATATCGTAGGGAGATAAGTTGAAAAAGTAGTTTTTTATTTTTTCGCTCCAAAACTTGATGAGGTAATCTAATATGATTTTATTAGTTCCAATATTATTTTATACTATTCCTTAGCAGGTCCATTTTAAACCTTAAAATTTCTATAATGGTATGACAACCAAATATTTTAAGGAATTGATGGATTAGAGTATCAACCATTTTGGTGATATTTATAAAGAGCCTAAGTATTGTCCACTTGAGGAGATAATGAGTTTGATTAGCAAGTATCCCATAATGGTGGAAGAAAATGAGAGATCTACACAAAGGTCTCTAAGGACATATTTCTTTCGGTTACACACATTTTTAGAAGGACCATAGCCCTAGTCCAAATGGTTGGTCCGTTGAGTTTTTCATTTCCTTCTTTGATTTGTTGGGTAAGGATCCACTAGAGATGGTTGAATAAGTTTGTTTGGAGGGAATATTTCAGAGGAATATCAATTCTACCTTTATTGTGTTAGTTCAAAAAGTGGACCATCCTGAAACTTGCAATGATTCCATACTAGTTTCTTTGTGTAAAATAGTCTATAAGATTATTTCTAGGGTGATGGAAATGAGAATTGACCCTATTATTTCCCAAGTTATTTTTGCAGAGTAATTTTGTTTTTTTGGAGGGAAGGAATATTCATAAGGTGGTTGATGCTACCAAGGAATATTTACATAGCGTCAAGATACACTCCTTTTCCTCCTTGATTATTAAACATTATTTGACAAAAGCTTATGTTAGGTTAGCTTAGATGTTCTTATGCTTAATGTTGCTTAAGTTGGGATTTGCTTTAAGAATGGTTTGGCTTCTACCTTTTTCTATCCTTCGCAATGCTTGTGCTAGGGATGTCTTTTATCCCCATTATTATTCTTCTGGTAGCAGAGGATTCAAGTAGATGGCTTCTAGATGCAAAGGATAGAAGGGTGGTGAAATGTATTCCAGTTGGTAGGCATGTATCTCTAACTCTTATTATTTGTAGATGACATTATAGTGTTTTGTTTGGAAATGAATAGGAAATTTGTAAATTGATGGGTATTTTAAATCTATACCATTTGGGGTTTGGTATGGAGGTGAGTACACATAATTCAATAGCTTATAAAAATGCGTTGGAGGATAATCTTTTTGCTGTATTTGGATTATTTGATTCCTTGTGTTAGGAGGAATATATTAGATGGTATTAATTATCTCGGTTTTGTTATTTAACCAAACACTTAAACGAAATTGGACTGGTATTGGTTGATTGGATGGGTTAAAAATAGGATACACTTGTGGTGCGAGAGGTGGCCATCTAGAAAAGGTAGGCTAGTATTGGTTAAGTTGGTTTTGGAGGTTATTCTCATGTATTTGCACTTTTAATCACACATTTTGAAAGGGATCTTAGAGATGATATAAAAAATATGTTTCAAATTTATTTAGAGAACGAAGTAGGGATTATAGGGGTCTCAATTTTGCCAATTGGAGAATGATTGCACTTCCAAAATAGTTGGGAGGGTGATGTCTAAAGGACATATATATTTTTTGAAAATCTCTTGTAGCTAAATCTCTTTAGCACTTCGTTACCAAGCCTAATATTTGGAGGGAAATTCTACATGAGAAATATGTTGCTCCAATTTATGTCATTGAGTGAGTAAGAAAGGACATCAAGGATATTCAAGGGGTGTATTATTAGTGGAAAGCTATCTTACTTTCTTTTCCAGTTATTGCTATATTCCTAGCTTAACAAGTTTGAGTGGGTAATTTTGTAAGGATAGGTGTTGATGTTGTTATGTCTTGTAGTGCTAATATTTTTCTTCCTAAAGAAATGCTTTTGTTTCTACAACAACAAGGATAAACTACTATTTCAAAAATAGTATATAGAGGGTCCACTATCATTTGGAGTCAAGGCTTATTGATTTTTGATATGTTGAGATTCCCTGAGGATTGGAAGATGAGATGAGAAAGGTTTATCCATACCCAGGCCATTGCTCTCATTAGACTTAATGATCACATAAATGAATTGGTATGGGCGTATAATTCTTGAGAGCGTTACTTTAGTGGAAGATATGGATATCAAGCCCTTGTTAAGGATCAAATTTCAAACCTTGTATGGTAGTGGAAGCCTTTGTATAAACTTAAATAACTCTCAGAAGCATTGCTTTGATGTGGTTCATACTTAATGGGAAGGTTCTAATTTTAGATGTCCTTCAGAAAATAAATATGCATGGGTCGGGATTGTGTTTTATATGTAAGAAAAATATTAAATATACTTGACATCTCAATACATGTTGTAAATTTAAAATTGCAGTATAGTCTAAGGTGCCAAAAGCATTCAATTTTCATGGGCCCTGGGATAAGGAAAGTGTGGATCTTTGCTTTCAAGATTGGATTGCAAGTTGTGTTTGAAGTCAATTTAGAGCTCTTCCTTTATTAGTGATATGAATTATTTGGGATGCTTGTAATCTAGCTATTTTTTAAGGAATATGCACTCCACCCAAGGTTGTGGCTTAAAGAGCAGGCAATCTCTTCATTTCAAAATCTTACTTGTTAGACAAATGGCACCTTTGGTATTTGACCAAATTCATTGGTAGGATTTTTTTTTGTTGAAGTATTACCAAGGAATTGAGCACATTTGCGGCTTAGGTTTTGTGGTTTATGTTTCTCAACAATATTACTTCTATTTCAAAGAAAGTTTTGGGCGTAAGACAAATAATGGAGTCGAATTTTATCCTTGCTCTACCTCCTAAAATTTGTGAGCTTTATGAATCCACATTTGGTACAAATATTGGGGAACTCATCTCTTCTGATTAAGTGGACAGAGAATGATTTTTAGGTTCAAAATATTAATTTTGTGGTTTTAGCATAATAGGTCAAAGAAATCTAATCATTTTTCTTACAAGTGAATTGTAAACATATATATAAAAAAGGCAATGTTATGGCATATTATTTTTCCTAGGAGGGTTTGTCACTACAAGTTGGATCATATCAAATGATCTCACATGAGGATTTTATTGAATCCATGACTCTTGGCCTTTTATACGATTTCATTATCAAATGACAATGTGTCCCTTATGGAATTTTTCTAGTTCTATAGTTAGTTGAACCTAATGGAAGTTGTTTATGATTTTTTTTGTATAGATGAAAGGATATTTTGTTATGATTATTTAATAGTCCTATTTAGGAAGCTTTTTATTGTGGTTGTGCATAATGCACCTTTAGGCTATACTTTGTTTTTCAACTTTAATATAAAGTATGTTTTTTTCTTGGGAAAAGTATTTGATTTTGTTAATTATATTTTAAAAACAAACCAAGTTGTAGTTTTACTTAGATATCCATGGTCAAATACTTATTAAATTTGAAATATTTGGTTCAATGAAGCAAAAACTTGTTTAAATGAAATAGTATAAAATTCAACAAAGTGCTCTTATTAATTAGTTTACAACAATGTATTCTAGTAGATTATCCAATTAAAAAATAAGAAAATTTTGCTTTGCAAATCATAAAATGGACATTCTAAGTAAAAATGATGTTGTACCTTTACGGCTAAAATGATCCATAAACATTCATGGATATTCCATTGGATAGTTCGTCACAACAAATATGGTTAATTATACTTAAAAATCCAAAATCTACACTATGATGATTTATTTCTCTTTTTATGGATATGTAAATTATTGTTTTTGCATATGCATGAAAATAATAACATGTAAAAAATAGATAAAAGTGAAATAAAAACTCACAAAAACATAATTGACACAAGATATATCTTGGGAAACTGTTTTGGAAGAAAACATAGCTATAAGGTGAGGCCTCTTTACTCTCTTCCTCTGGATAGAAAATGGTGGCAAGTACAAAAAAGTAAGGTTTGTGGCCCATGAGCTACTACAGTGCACAAATCCTCATTGTGTACTCTCTCCCTATCCCTCTCAGCTACTTTTTACATCTATGGAACAATTTTCCCTCGAAAATAATGGAATCCATTTTCCTCCTAGTGGCTCGGTTATAACACAACTCGATAGCCTGTTAGTATTTATGTTTAGTTCCTTAAACTCTAAACTAGAGCTATAATGTGGATTATTCCAGTATTATTCATCATGATCACATGGTTAGCCCCTTTTCCATGAATAATAGGGGCTAATGTGGCATCCTCTGAGATTATGGTGGTAAAAACAAGAAGGCCAAATTTTGAGTGGCATAAATTTTGCATACAGACTCCAATTGAGGAAATTCTTGTGTCATTGGAAAGGTATCTATTTGTAGAATAGGAAGAAAATATATTGCTTTGGACCAACTCTCTATCCGCAGGATTCTATAAATATGGAGGTTCAGTAAAAGCAAATTTTTACCCCCAAGAACATCCTTTGAGGCCTCAAAATGCTCCGAAAAGGTTTTTGACCCCAATTTTCCAAACTAGGTCTCACTAGTAAAAATGGTCTTGTGATTTGATCCCTCCAAATTTCCCACTCTAAAAGCATCGATATCGATGAAAAATAATATAACAGTGCAATCCAAATCACACCTCCCAGTTTTAGAAAGATTTTGGACCCCAAAATCTTCTATTAAATGAGGCGAGGAAAATTTTCCTGCACCTTCTCTTGGGTGTACCATTTAGGTTTGCCTAGAAGTTGTCCTTTCAACCCAATCTTCCAAAGTTCATCCTGCCACTATCTTCTAGATTTGGACCTACTCTACAAAATTATATCCTCTATCAACTCTGCTTGAGCATATTGTGCCAAATTCCCTACAAAATTTAAGACATGTTCCTCCTCCTGATCTAGCATAGAAGGTTCATAGAGTTTCAGATTCTCTATGTTCACAACTAAGTAAATGTACATGTATGAGGGGTAGACTAAGTCTATAGGAATTATATCCCACCTTTTCCAATACATTAAAGGGACCATACTGCAAAGCCTTGATTTTCTTTCCAGGACCTTGCAGACTCTCCTTGTTCAATTGTAACCATACTTTGTCTCCCACATTGAATGACTTTTATGTTCTGTGTTGAACATGCTTGGCCTTATATTTTTCCTATTACTTTTGTAGTGTCTCCTGTAATTTTATATGGATTTTCCTAATATTTTCTACAATTTTTTCTTCCCTTAAGGAATCCCCTACAAGATCTTTCATCACTCCTTGCTACCCATATGCAATATCCAAAGGTGAAGTTGGAAAATATCCAAAATAAGTTTCAAACGGTAAATTTCAAATAGAAGTGTTGATTGCTATAGTAAAAGAGTGTTTTATACATACTAGATTTTCATCCCAAATGTTTGGATGCTTCTGGTTGTAACCCCTCAAAAGTTTCACCAAAGTCATGTTAACTAATTTTGTCTACCCGTCTTTTTGTGGATGAAATGATGTAGACCTCTCTAACTTTGTGTCCATCTTCTCCAATAATGTAGTAAGAAATATTGTGCCCTAAATAAAATAATGCTCCTCGATATCCCAAAGTTCACCGAAACCTGTTCGAATAATAAGTTTGTTGCTTCTTACCCACTAAAGGTATTTTTACAAGGCATCAAAACACATATCTTGCTAAACCTCTCAACTACCATGGATAGGTAGTCATGTCACTTCCCGGTTGTTGGTAAAATTCCCACAAAGTCCATGGAAATTATTTCCCAAGGATGAGTGGATATACGCAAGGGATGGTAAAGACCCTTTTTCCTACTCCTAGGCTATCCAATACAAAAAATCATGCATCTCATTATGAACCTAGATACTCGTTCTTGCATCTTGGGCCAATATACATACCTCTGCAAGTTGGCCACTATCTTCCCTACACTAAAGTGCCCTGCAACCTTGGAGGTATGAGCCTCTCTAGTTAGTTACAATTGGTCACCTTCTAGAACACATAACTTATCTAGTATATAGAGTAATCTATCTTGGAGATGGCAGTCAACTACGTTGTCACTATTGGGCACATGAATTTGGATTTGAAACTATTGATACACCTCCTTGAAGTCCTCATCCTTTGAATAAAACTCTCTATATGCGTCATGAGTGAATGGCTCAATTTTCATTAGAGTTCCCAAGGCTTTGATCTTTGATGTGGATGGCCTTGAAAGCATGTTTCCCAAATTATTTATTCTTCCCTTCTTATACTTTATCACTAAATGAAACTGTTGTAGAAAACCCATCCATTTGTAATGCTTGGTCTCTTGTATCTTACTTTGGGACTACACATATTGTAGTGGCTAGTGATTTGTGTGGATTAATGTCTCCATTCCCAGTTGGTAGTATTTCCACTTCTTCATAGCTTGCATCAAGGCACAAAGCTCCTTATCATAGGTAGGATATTTAAGAAACACCCCATGAAAAACTTCGTAATGGTAGTATATTTCCTTCCTAATTGTATCAAGACCACTCCCATAGCATACCTACTCACATTTGTTTCCACTTTGAAGGGTTGATGCAAGTACGATAATGTAGAATTGATCCTTGAATTATCTTCTTATTTAGCTCCTTAAAGGCCCTCTAATGACCCTTACCCCACTAGAAACTCATGCAATTGTTGTTATGGCATGGAGTGGTGTTGCTACCACTGAAAATGATGCTATGAATTTCATCATGTAAGTTCTACCCCAATGAAACTCCTAACCTCAAAAACATTAGTAGGAACTGTCCATTTCACAATGGCCTCCATCTTGGTAAGATATACCAAAGATTGTTGTGAAAACTCAAACTTCTTGAGATTTACTATCAACTTGTGCTTCTTTAATGTCTCTAGTGTTTGCGTCGAATTTGAGATGTGCTCCTCCCAAGCATCACTATATACCAATATATCATACAAATAGACAATAACAAATAAATCTAAAAAAGGGTATAGTATATCATTCAATAAACTCATAAACGTCAATGGTGCATTGAATAGGCCAAACGACATGACTATGCACTCATACAAGCCTTTCCTAGTTTTGAATATGACCTTCCAAGTATCTTCTTCTCTGACTCAAACCGGTTGATATATAGAATTTAATTTCAACTTGGTGAAGTATTTTTCTTGTTGCAATTGATTCAACAAATCCTCTATTTTGGGCAAGGGGTACTAGTTCTTAAGCATAAGTTTTTTCAATGCCTTGTAATCTACACATATTCACTAAGTCCCATATTTCTTTGGAAAATGGTGATAGGTGACCCACATGACGATGTACTTGATTGAATGACACCTTGTTCTAGTAGTTGTTGCAAATGTTTCTTCACCTCACTTTCTTTTATAACAAACTATATATATAGCCCAATGTTTTTCAATGGGGATTTTGACAATAGCTAGATCTCGAGTTCCACTTCCCTCTTGGGTGGTAGCCCTTTAGGATCCTAGAAAAAATCCTTATATTCCTATAAAACCTCTTCTAGTTTTTGCTTTTGCTTCTTTGTACACCCCTCCAAGGATGCCTTTACTTTCACTAGTTCTTCTACATATTTTTTTCTCTTAAAAATAATAAAACATATTTTTTGCTAGAACCAATGAAATTTTTTACTTTCTTTTATGCGCATTGATGGTGAATGATTTTTCATCCTTAATGAACCTATATTGTTGGCTCTCCCTATGAAGATTGCATCTCACATGTACATGTAGGGACTCCCAAACACCACTCCACATACATCAAGGGGAACTATATATAGTTCTACTTCATCAATAAAATCAACATTGATAGAAAATCTAGTTTTGCACTATTTTGTTACCTTTATATTTGAATCATTATTTACTCATCCCATTGGATATGAGCTTGGATGCTCATGAAATTCCAATCCCAATTTGTTGACCAGCTTTGCTGCAATGAGTTTCGCCTACAATCATGAGTCAAACATAGCATCAATATTAGTTTTTTTAACTTGTATCTTTATATAGAAGAGCCCAATATTTTCATTTTCTTCCTGTTGTTGAAGGATACTAAGATTCACCTCCTTTTGCATTGATGTACATACAATATTCTCATTCACATCTGGGTTGATTTTAACTTAGTTTCTTAAATCAATGACAATGGGATTCTTCTTCTTATAATCTTTCTTTTTGTTCTTCGAGTTAAGTTATGGATGCAACTTCCAACACTTCTTTGATGTTACAATGGTTGCAATATTTTTTGGGATCTTTGTAATAGTGTGTTATGGCCACCATATTTATATCTTTTACCCCTTTTCACTTCTTCATCCCCTCCTTAGAAGTGTCGTGGTGGTCCTTATTCTTTGATCCACATGATTTGCTTTCTTCAAGCATGTGTTCTGTAAATACGATACCTATATACAAGCCTCATCCACTGATATAGGCTTGAACAACATCACTTGTTTCCACAAATGGTTGTGTAGACCTGTTGACAGTGCTAGACCTGCCAAAAAAGGAGATCTCCCCGATGTGAAGTCCCAACTAGACCTCACACTGTTTGGTGTAGGAGTCCCATCCGGTATGAAGGTTCGGTTTCCATATACTTAGAGATCTTCCTTGGCTTTAGCTGTTAGCACATGAGAGTGATACGCCAGTCTCTTCAAACAACAAGGTACATGTGCTTGGTGAGTGTATAATGTAACTGTGTCAAGCTTCTCTTACTACAAAGGGGGACAGTAAACTGAGCCTCTAAATGAGAGGTAGTAGTACCACCCAGGAAGAGACACATGTGAACCAGAAAGGTTTGTCCATCACCCAAGGGAATAATCCACAGTGGATGCAGCATTCGTTAAAACCGAGGTGAAGGGGGCAACACATACACCACCCAAAAGAGTAGTCCACACAGATGTGATGGTAGTTATCCATTAAACAAAGATGGTCTGTCGAGTATCCCAAGGAGTAGTCCACAAGGATGTGACAACGGTGATAGCCAATACACAAAGGCGGTTTGTCTAGTATCTCGCAGAGTATTCCACAGGGATAAGACAATGGTATAAGCAATACAAGACATCTTCAATAATGTAAGTAATAAAATAACTAAAGTAGTTCAAATATCTTAGTACAGGTTAAGAAAACATGCATTACAAATGTTTAAAGGGTAGTCTTACAAACATCTACAAAACATGCGTGAAAACCTGTTGGCCTTAATAGGCTAATGAATTAAGCAAAAGTCCTAAGACACATTTGTACACCATACATCACTAGTCTCAGAAGTGGGACATTGGAGCCACTCCTTGCTCCTCAAAGAACAGGCTACAGACTCTCAAGACTTTGTGGGAGGAGCGAAGATGAAAAGTCCTTGCTCATACAATGGAAGGGGTATATATAGCCAAGGGTGATTCTTGACCCTTGTGACTCTTGGACTACCCTCATGACCTTTCAACTTCCAATGACTTTTCAACTGACATGACTCTTCAACTTCTTGTGTGTGTCCATTGGACTTCACTTTACATTACATTGAGTTACAATGGATATGGCCCATAGTGATGATGCGTCCAAGACAACTCACGACACAACTCGACATGACACTGCTGACATGTACTGGCTGACTGTGGTGTCTATGTTAATATACTGCAACACTAAGTGATGGATGTAATCTTGGTGTGCTTTGTCTTCTCCTTTGCATGGCATAGTGCTACGGGGTCTTCAATGGTCTTGGTCTTGCATGATGGTTCAATGCATATGTTCCTTTCGCTTGTTGCTTGATGCGCTTGGTATGTCCATCCAACTGCAAGAAATTCTTCTAGCATATGCACTCCTTATTCATCCCATTCATCCTCTCTCTCCATGATTTATCAGTGTACTTGTTACTACAATTCACTCATAATTTGGCGACGTGAAATCTAAAAAATCCTAGTCTAGCATGTTGCATTGTTCCTGTGTTCCATGTGATAGGGAGGGAGGACAAATCATTGAGACAACGTAGAGTGCAACTTAGGCTGGAATGAGGAACTCCAGGAGGATAGCCTGCACTATCAGGAAAAACTGAACAATGACCTAGGAGACATAATTTCGTAGTGAAGGACATCAGTGGTAGCTGGAAGGTGGGACCCTGAGGGGAGCACTTCTGTGCAGATCTTGGAGGTAAGACAAGACAGGGCTGCAAGGGACTTGCTGGGAAGTTTTGCGCAATTTCTAAGATCAGTGCAAGATAGGAAACAATGGGTCAGTTGGGTATGTTTGCACATTTTTGGAGAACAATGTAGAGCAAGGTAGCAAAGGACTTTCTAGACATGACTGTGCAGTTATGAAGAGAAAGGCATGACAGGGATGTAAGGGACCTACTGGGCATGACTACGTAATTTTGGAGAACAGTGAAGGATAGGAAGAAAAGGGTCAGTTGGGCATGTCTGCGCAATTTTGGAGAATAGTGAAGAGCAAGGCAATAGAGGACCTGTTAGACATGGTTGCATAGTTTTCAAGAGCAAGGCGTGAGATGGCTGCAAGGGGCCTGTGCATGACTATGGAATTTTGGAGAACAGTGTAGGACAGGCAGTAGAGAGCTTGTTAGACATGTCTGCGTAGTTTCTGAAGGCAGTGCAGAGTAAGTCAACAAAGGACCAGCTGGGCATGTCTATGTAGTTTTGGAGGACAGTGAAGACCCAAGTCTTAGAGCAGTGCAGGCTTTTGGCAGACAAGAGGGACGCATGACGGTTGTGCTTGAGAAATGCGCAGTTTAGTTTGGACATGGAGGCAGTCTTCTACGCAGTTATGGGAGACATAAAGGCTGCTCACTTTCGAGATTGTAGACTGCAACTGACTTAGAGGACATATTTTCAGGAAATGACTAACTGGGGAAAGCAAGTGAACTTGTGCAGACTTGACATCGTGATCACACACTTAGAAAATTTCATCAACAATACAACATAGACCACCAAGATAACAAAACAAAACATGCCCTCAGTGAGACTGTCTTAGAGCTAAGAGTGACAAGGGCGACACTTGAGATAGACCTTCGGACGACTGTGATGACACTTGGGTGACAGTGCTTACAACTTTGTGTGTGAGTACGATGAACGTTTACATAGCAAAGACAACCCAAACACACAAAGACAAACCTTCAAAATCACCAAAACAAGATCACAATATTGACAAAGCAATCAATATGCGAAAAGATGACCGTTGGTTAAACAAGAAAAAGGGGTGAAAAGACTTCATAAGAGCTCATGGGGTGAGCTCGAGTGTTTGCAACCATCAAAGGAAAAACCAAGGAAGGCTCCAGAATTTGGATGCAAGCCAAAATTTTGGAGGGTGTTGCAACCGCTACAACACTTGGTGACACACTTGTTGAATACCAGCTTCTCTGTTTTGCTTCATTTACAGTGCATGGCCTTCGCCTTTCGAGGAGTATTGATTCGTTATGTAGACCACTTCAACTTCCCCACTTACCCCGTGGAAAAGCACGGTTCACCTTGTACCGAATCAGTTGAACACAACACAAAATTCATCTAGATCACAATGTTTTAAATCAGGAAGGGTAATTTAGCTCGTGACCTTAATATTTTTAGAGTATAGTTTTTCATCTCTAGTGTTGCTTCGTTGCCAGCAGGTCTGGATAGTACCCCAATGGATTCACGTAGGAACACAAGCATTGATCCACTGCCAGTGATCTTGGATAGTACCCCGTGGAGTTGCTTGCTTCACCTCTTTGCATAAGAAGCCTTTCTCTTATTTTTCCTTTATTCCTTTTTTTTGGCAGAGAACTACACATAAGCACTTATTTATTTTTGGGGTAGAAGAGGGATCCCAAATTATTGAGAGCAGGAGAGGTTGTTCCTTCATAGAAACATATAAATACCTTTGATTCAGGTTTGCTCATTTATATTTCCCCTTCTTCATTTCTGCTAGTTGGATGAGCTTGAACACACCAGAGCAGAAAACTGAGTATAGGCATGAGGTTTCCCAGACTAGACATGGGTTCATGGTTCGACCAAAACTTTCCTTACATATGGATCGTATTTTTTGTTAAGACTTCATCAAACAAAAGTTACAACCAAGCACAAAGAAGACATATACAGGACTGGCCAAGCGTTGCAATGTCACAAGACTCTTTAAACTTCAGCCACATGCCCATTCAAAAACTAGAACATAGTGCAAGAACAACACTTATTCGGGTAGCGCAAGATATTGGAAAACTCAACACGAAAAGAAAAACAAGACGAGAGGAAAGGCATAAACAACAAGGAAAAAAAACCAAAAGACAATAAAGCAAAATTACTAAAGCAACAAGATGTTAAATAAGAACACCATGATGAATTATGGGTGAAAGATGAGTACAAGGAAGGGAAAACTGAGATGCAACTAATCCTACTCCTATCCTAACAAACTAATTGGTTGAGGTTACGTGAAATGAAATTTCCTGTGAAGCCACCATAGTCTCTCCCAACCTGCATCCACAAAGTTACAAGCGATTAAAACAGATAAAAAGTATTGTGCAACAAAAAATACAAAAACTTGGACAAGCTGCACACGAAAAGGAAGGTCTTTCCTGTGGGCAGAAAGATGTGTCACAACCACCCAATACACATGGTTACCTCTTTGATGGATACCCTTTCTAAACAAACCTCGAAAACTTATTGTGGGTATGTCCTCGTCTGCATCGAGCTTCTCAACAAGTGCGAGGAAGGATTGAAGATTGTTGCCTGCAACATGGATTGCCAAGTAAGATTGTTCTAGCCATTCAGTGATTAGATCATAAAATTCGTGATGGCTATTTGGAAAGCCTCACAATCTTTGAAAAGACAGATTTCTGATTCAAGAGATAAGATCACGATGGGAATATGGGAAGGAAAGATAGATCCAATCATTTTCAACAATCATGCCAAGATAGTGAGGACCTGCCATAACCATTCGTGAAGGTTGAAGTGCCTCACATGCGTGACAGAAGTCTGCAGAGAAATATGATAAACAATGAAGACCAGAGTGTGCGAGGCAACTGTCATCGGGTGTGATAACGGGAAAATGATAAGCCAAATGACAGTCACCCAAGGTAGAGACATTATCAGATGAGCTGGTTGAGACGTCAGATTCCCAGTTTGAAATGAACAAAGAAAAACTCATTTGAACAATCTTGTGAACGCTCTAAACAATGGAACCAGGTTCGTTGTGAGCTAGACATGACAGACCACCTTCCTGTAACTAGTGAAAAATTGTGCAGGCATCATGGTCATTACAAGAATTTAAAAAGGATGTTAGCACTATGAATGCGTGAAACGAGTTGGGGCGTGGTGAATGGAGAGGAACTTGATTCGTGTGATAGATTTTGTGCTCATCATCACCCAGGGAGATTTTTGGTGTGATGAGTGGACAAATTTGCAATTCAAGGATCGCAAGAAGATTGAGGAGCTAATCATGAGAGGGAAAATTCGATAAGTGTGTTTGCGGGCAAAGATAGTCTTTGAGATGATCAACTTCGAAATTCCATGAGGGACGAACAGTCCCAATTCGATGTAAGAAATGTGCATGAAAACAGGTGTGATGTAATGAATTCATGGATTTGGTGGTAAGTCAAATTTTGAAAATTTGAAAGATCACACTCAGAATACCAAAATTCTTTTACACGGGAATCCACATCGATTGAGACCATGCAGATAGATGGTTTGTATGTGAGAAACCATATATGATTGGGTTCAGGGGGCATATCAGAGTTGCGAGGTCCTGACATAGCCATCAACGGATGTTTAAGTGCTTCGACTCCCTGGTACATCCCAGAAATTTCCAGAATTGCAGAATTGTATTTTGAAGCTTGAACCAGATCATGCATGGCTTTAGGATGGTTTTTGTTGCTTATTTCAAAACTTCTCTTAGGATAGCATCCATATTTGTCACAGGTTGCACCATATTTTTAAGCTTCAACAAGCTGATTTGAAGAGTCTTCTTCATGCACACGAAGAGATGACCGGGAATGGGAAGTACACTATGTGATTAAAGTGTTTTCAACTTCATCATCGACAACCTCACTACCTTGTGTCAATTGAGGAGATAACTCATCGAATGAAGGAACAAGAGAACATGGAGTATCTCTGATGCATGTGGATGCGTTGTGAATGGTAGGAAACACAAGCAAGTGAGGTGAAGAGGAAGTTTCTATATGGAAATCTTCTTTGACCGCATCACATTCTAGATCTGAGTTAGATTATTCATGAGAAAATGGAAGATCACATGATGTGCTTGGGCATTCGTCACAACATATGGAAGCATGGGAGTGATGATTGCCCAAGACTAGAGGTTGATCGAAAGAATTAATTGTACAAGATGTTCCACCGAGATTAGCATATTGATAATCATTCAAGAATGGAATCTCATTGTTTTGATGTGAACGATTTTAAAACATAGAGGGAAGATTGATAGCATCCTCACCTTTCTATTCCTATGCTTGTGTAATATGACTTCCTTGTGCCTGATTGTGAATTGAGCCAACAACTAGAGAATCAAGAGAATGCGAACAATTGGATGGTGAAGTGGATTGAAAAAGTGATTCATGGTGCAAGGAGTCATGGATCGTAGATGATGGAGGATGGAAGAGATGCAGATCAGATTCAAGACTTGAGTTGTGAACAGTGACATCCTCTTGCAGAATGGAGGAGAGTGTTTGTTATAGGCTTCCTGAACCATTATGGAACTTCCTCAATAGAAGTGGGAGACAGATGAGAATATGGGTTGGGGACATGCTACACATATTTCTTAGCTTTGCAATCATTGCAAGGGGGTACCCACATTGAGACCAGAAAAGGAGGAGGACAAGAAACAAACGGGGTGTTGGGATCCTCCTTTGCAATCTGAGGTGCCTCATGTTTCGCAAGAGTTGGGGAGGAAGGGAAATCAGGAGGTTCACTGTATAGAGAAATATGAGCCAAGCATTTAAACTCTTCTCTCAAGAAGTCAAATTTCACAAGTTGTTCAGGAATTTTGTAACAAAGGTGAAGGAAGTGATCAACAAAGTCCTCAACTGATTCGTTAAGCTCCATACTTAAATGACATATTTTTTCATAGTATTCCCAATTTATATACTCATCAAATGTTTTAATCATCATTTCAGCAAGTTGACCAAATGAATTTATAGAGGCAAAGGGTAATGTGTAACACTAGCGTTGAGCACAACCTTCGAATGTGAGGGTGAGAAATACAATCCATACATCTTCATACTTTATCTTGTGGCATAGGAAAAAGTTTATAACTTTGCGCACATGCGCACGAAAAGATGGTTCATCCTTAGCACTAAACTTTAACTTGGAAAGGTCATGGATAACTTCCACAGGGATGGTACATTTGAGCTTTGTAGAAAGAAATCTTGAGATTATGAGGTCAGGAAGATCCATTTTTAAATAATAGATTCAACCAGACTATACGTGTACAGTTTGTCGTCTGACCCTCCTTCTAGCGCCATTTTTTTGATGGTGGTAGACCTGCCAACAAAGGGGATCTCCCCGATGTGAAGTCCTAACTAGACCTCACATTGTTTGGTGTAGGAGTCCCATCTGGTATGAAGGCCTAGTTGATATATACTTAGATATTTTTCTTGGCTCTAGATGTCAGCACATGAGAGTGTTATGCTGGTATATTTAGAGAACAAGGTACATGTGCCTGGTGAGTGTGTAATGTAATTGTGTCAAGTTTATCTTACTACAAAGGGGGATAGTAAAGTGAGCCTCTAAATGAGAGATAGTAATACCACCCAAGAAGAGACACGCGTGAAAAAGAAAGGTATATCTAGCACCCAGTGGAATAGTCCACAGTGGATGCGGCACTCGTTAAAACCGAGGTGAAGGGGGAAATGCGTACACCACCCAATAGATTAGTCCACATGGATGTGATGGTCGTTACAGCCAGAAAACAAAGATGGTCTGTCGAGTATCCTGTGGAGTAGTCCACAAGGATGTGACAATAGTGATAGCTAATACACAAAGGTGGTTTGTCTAGTATCCCGCGGAGTAGTCCACAGGGACGAGACAACGATGATAAGGAATACAACACATCTGCAACAATGTAAGTACTAAAATAACCAAAGTAGTTCAACTATATTAGTATAGGTTAAGAAAACATGCATTACAAATGTTTAAAGAGTAGTCTTACAAACATCTACAAAACATGTGTGAAAACATGCTAGCCTTAACATGCTTATGAATTAAGAAAAAGTCCCAAGACATATTTGTACATCATACATCAGTCTACCAGTAGTGGGACATTGGAGCCATTGCTTGATCCTTAAAGAATACACTACAAACTCTCAAGGCTATGTGGGAGGAGCCAAGGTGAAAATTCCTTGCTCATATAATGGAAGGGGTATATAGAGCCAAGGGTGATGCTTGACCCTTGTGACTCTTTGACTACACTCATGACCGTTCAATTTCCAATGAATTTTCAACTAACATGACTCTTCAACTTCTTATGTGCATCCATTGGACTTCACTTTACATTACATTGAGTTACAATGGATATGGACCATAGTGGTGATGTGGCCAAGACAACTCATGACACAATTCGACAAGACGTCGCTTGCATGTACTGGCTGACTATGGTGTCTATGTCAAGCTGTTGCACTGCTGAGTGATGGAAGTACTCTTCGTGTGCTTAGTTGGGGTCCGGTGGAAGAGGGTTGTGCGTTTGAACATATTTTCAGTAAAATGGCTAAGTGTTGAAAGCAAGTGAACTTGTGCAAACTTGACATCGTGATCACACACTTAACAAACTTCGTCAAGGAGACAACATAGCCCACCAGGATAACAAGACAAAACATACCCTTGGTGAAACTGTCTTAGAGCTGAGAGCGACAAGCATGACACTTGAGATAAACCTTTGGATGACCATGACGACACTTGCACTACAGTGCTTACAACTTTGTGTGTGAGTATGACAGATGTTTACATAGCGAAGACAACCTAAACACACAAAGACAAACCTTCAAAATCAACACAACAAGATCACAATCTTAACAAAGAAATCAATATGCCAAAAGAATACCGCTAGTCAAACAAGAAAAATGGGTGAAAAGAATTCATAAGAGCTCATGGGGTGAGATCGAGTGTTTGCAAACATCAAAGGAAAAACCAACTAAGGCTCCGAAATTTAAATGCAAGCCAAAATTTTGAATGGTGTTGCAACTGCTACAACAAGACCCCACAAATATTTGAGGAGTACAATTGGGTTCTTTTGGGAGAAACTTGACATTATGGTCATCTTTCTAAATTATGTGGTGTACTCTTGTATGCTCTACCCCTGATTTTGCCTAAACTAGTGCCACCAGATCCACTAGTATTCTACATAGCTAATAGGGCTAAATTGTGACTTTATAAGGGTTTTGAAGTCCTCCCACTTAGTCCTTAGAGGGTCTCCCTCCAAACTCAAAGTCTTTGTGTGGCTTTCCCACTAGGTTAGGGCATGGCCCTCTAATTTTAACCGCACATATGAAATATTTTGTTCTTCCTCTATATGATGAACATTGACATAAAATTATGATTACTACAACCAATGATTTAGCTTCAAAGCTTCGATATCACCTTGATTCAACATGATATCAACCTTCATTTCCATTTTGAATAAGCACTATGAATGATTCATGGTACTCAAATTGGGTTGATCCTTTTCAGGTTCTTTCTTCGGTTCCTTCTTGGTTTCTTCTCAATATCTTGATATCCCGTCTAATAATCCTCATATTCTTTAAATAGACAAATTGTATTTCTCAGGGCCTCCATGAGGAGATTCACATTACGATTTATATTTGCAACTCATGTTTTAGCTATGAAAACCTATCCTTTGCAGGAATAGGAGGATTAAGGTTTTATGACTTTAGCTTAACCGATCTATGTTCCCTACAAATATTCCCAATATACCCAAAGAAGCATGCATTGATAACAATATGATCTATAAACAATCATGGATATTCCACTTGTCACAACAAATCTGATAAATTATACTTAAAAATCCAAAATATACACTATGAGAGTTTATTTCTCTTTAGATTTATGGATTTGTAAGTTACTATTTGATGTGTATGCATGAAAATTATAAATATGCATAAAATAAATAGAAGATAAATAAAAAATCATAAAACCACAATTGACACAAGATATATCTTGGGAAACCATTTTGGGAGAAAACTCAGCTGGAAGGTGAGGCCACTTTGTTCTCTTTCTCTTAATAGAAAATGGATTAAAGTACAAAGAAGTAAGGAATGTGCCCCATGGGATAACACAATGCATTAATACTCTCTATGTATTCATTCCCTATCCCTCTCAGCTACTTTTCTCATCTACAAAACAAAATGCCCTCGAAAGGAATGGAACCACTTTTCCTCCTAATGTCCTGTTTATAACACAACTCGATAACCTATTAGAGGTTAGGTAACTTGACTATTGTAACTCTTAAATAGAATTACAACATGGAAAATTGTAGAGTTTCATTCATCATTATTACATGGCTAGCCCCTTTTCCATGAATAATGCAGAGTGATGTGGCATCCTCTTGAATTACGATGGTTAAAACAAGAAGGTCAACTTTACAGTGGCATAACTTTTGCATAAAGACTCTGATAAAGGAAATTATTACACCATTGGAAATGTATTTGTGTGTAGAATAAGACGAAGAGGTGCTACAATAAAGAGACAAAGTTTTACCCCCCAAAAAATTCCATTTGAGGCCTCAAAATGCTCCCAAAAGGTTTTAGACCCCAATTTTCCAAACTAGGTCCTGCTCATAAAAATGGGCCTGTGAGCTAATTCGTCCTCTTTTTCTACTTTAAAAGCATCAATATGGATGAAAAAGAATATAATGATTCAAGGAATATTATAAAACAACCATAAATCTCCTTATCCTACTTAGCATAGTGGTATTTAATAGTAGTAGTAGATGGCACCACAGTGGTGGAGAACCACAAATTTAGATAAATGAGCGAGAAAATGTTGAGCAAGAGAGGCCAATATTTAACTCACTTATCTTTTGTTGAAGGTGATGAGGGTGTGCTAATAAATAAGATAAAATATGTGTTCGAGAACATCCTTGTATAACAATTCCTTATTCATGTTGGTTTCAGCTAATTTGGAGTTTGTTTATTCCCTCCATTCTTAAATATTTTCAACAACTGTGAGCTTTAACTACATTACCTTGCATTACGAATTTTACAAATTCACTCATTCCAACATTTTTTTAGGTGAGTGATCTGAAATGGAGCAGATTAGTAATGTTGTGTTGATTCCCAATTTAGAATAAAACCCAAGATGCTTATCATTTTCTTATAAAGTGCTTAAGGATTCACCATGTTTTCTTAATTAACTCCCATGAGAGTTTCTTATGTAAATGTTATAAACAATTTAACATAAAACATATGTTGAACAACAACAAAATAACAACAAATAACATCAAAATACAATATACAACACAAATATTTGATGAGGAGTTCACCGCTCCTGGGCTAAGTCTGCTTGGTCCAACTTCCAATGCTAGGGCCTCTCTATTATGCTCAAAATATAAAAAAAAAAAGTGTTTACAATGCTAAAATTCCTCTGAAACTTGTCTCATTGAGTTCAGAATTATAAAAAATTGCTATCTAGCCTCTTTTTTTATCCAATTTGGATAAGAACTGAAGAAGTTATGACTTCTCCTAGTTCTCCCATTATTTGTTCCACAAATTGCTCCAAAACTAACATAATCCCACAAATTAGCTCCAAAATCCGCTAACTCAACGAGAATTTGGTTGTGTCATTGGCCATAACCTATCAGCCATGTCACAAATCACAATTGGCAATGACCGAGATCTTAAAGTTTGTGAACACGGCATAAATGTGCGATGTGATATCGACGGATCCAACGGGAACTTAAACTGTGGCTCTTAAACGTATTGCGTCTAGGAACTATTGCATTTTGCAATAAAAAATTGACACAGGAACATTAATCAATGGTATCAACGGACCCGACAACATATAAACTATAACACATAACATATCGCGTCTGGGGTCTTATCGCTCATCATAATGAACGAAGAACCAACGGAAGTCTTAAGCGAAACTTGTGTTTCCTACGATATGCGATGACAATATCGCATTGCAACCCAACCTGCAGGGGGCCGATTTCTGTAATACTCATCCATGTGTTATATGTGATTGCGATTATATTGCATCGCAATCTGTTTGCGTCGGGGCCAATTTCCGCAATACTCGTCCATATGCTATATGTGATTGCGATTAGATCGCATCACAACCTATCTACGTCGAGGCCGCTTAACACCTTTCTTCCTGTGACTATGATATGTGATATGCGAGGGAGAATGGCAGCCTGCCACTTGGAGACTGCTCATTCGCTGGAACCTTTGCCACGTCATCCAATCCTACCATGTAGACAAGTCAAACTTGAACTTTTACTTGCTCTAACTTTTGCATACGAGCTTAGATTTGAATTTCGTTCACACCATTGGATTCAGAATGACAAGATCTTCGATTTGAATCCAAGTTTGACAAAATTATGAAACTTTGATTTTGGAGCATAAACTTGAGCACCTAATCACTCCTCCCCATCTGAAGACTTTTGGACCCAAAAAGATTATATTCATTTATTGAACAAATGAGGGTATTGTTCCCTCACCTTCCCCTCTTCAATCCATTTAGACTTTGATGAATTTGTACCTTTGAGACCCACTCGAAAATAATCAAAATTTCCCCTCTTTGATGACCTCGCTCTTTTGTCAAGTATAGTGTCTTTTTGAAGCTCATCAAGAAATTCTGGAGAAAAATATTCAATTGATGGAATCTGTACACTTTCTCCTTGATCTTCAATCAAAGGAGGCTCATACAATCTCAAATTTTCAACATTAACAATGAAATAAATTTGCATATATGAAGGAAAATCAAGCTTGAAAGCATTATTTCCAATCATTTCCAGAATTTTAAATGGACCATAAAGAAATTGGTTTCATGTTTTTGCATTCACATTGAAGCCTTTCCTTGCTAATGTATAGCCAAACTTCGTCACGTACTTGAAACTAATGATCCACATGATGCTTATCATGCCTTGCCCTATACTTGCCTTGACTCTTTTCTAGTTGTTCTTGAACTGTTTGGTGAATCAACCAAATTTTCTCATTGAATTTCTTTACTCTATCTATGTTGCTATGTCCATCTAAAGCTAAATATTTCTCGAAGATGAAATCCAAAGGCGATTTAGGCAAATAACTAAGACATGCCTCAAAAGGCAAAGTTAGAGTAGAAGAGTGTTTTTCTTGGTTATAAGCATGCTGAATATAATGCAACTGTTCATCCCACAACCTAGGATGTTTGTTGCAATATCCTCTTAGCAAATGAATAATTGTCTTGTTAACCACTTCAGTTTGAAAATATGTTTGCAGATGGAAGGTTGTACTTTTCTTCAACTTGGTGTCCATCAAGTTCCATAAACTTGACCGAAAATTTCCAACAAATCGGGAATCACAATCACTTACAATAGAAGTAGGTAATCCAAAATGAACCCATATATTTTGAATGAAAAGTTGAGTTGTTTGTTCAACTGTAATTGGTTTTTTACATGGCATTAATATGCACATCTTGCTAAATCTATCCACAACTACGTACAAATAATCATGAATTTTTCTTGATAAAGGAAGACCTCCTACAAAATCAATAGAAACACTCTCCCATGGATGTGAAGGCACTGGAAATGGTGTATGCAATCCTAGTTTCCTATTACTAGGCTTACTGACTGCACACAATGAACAACCTCTGATAAAACGCGACCCAGTTTCAAGCATATGAGGCCAGTAAAAATACCTCTAAAGATTTGCCACTGTTTTACTTACACCGAAATGTCCAGCAATAAGAGAAGTGTGCGCGTGCACTTCCCTTGTGACATTTACTCTCTCTCCCTGTGGAACACAAAGTTTTCCCAAATGATACAACAAATTATCATGTATATGGTAGTCTAGTTTCTCAACTTAGTGGCCTTGACTCAAGTTTGAATATACCTCTTGAAATTCAGTATCATGTCCGTATTGTTCAACATAACTTTCAGGAAAAACAAAATTATTCTTGAGTAAAATTGCTACATTAATAAACAGTGTAGAAAGCATATCAGCAACTTTGTTATAAATACCTTTCTTGTACCTAATTACCAAGTGGAATTGCTATAAGAATCCCATGCAACAAAAGTGCCTTGATTGCCACAACTTTGTTTGAGATTGTAGATATTGCAAAGGTTGATGATCGATGTGAATAATGGTTTCTTTAGCCATCAATTAATGCTTCCATTTCTTCACACTTTGCACCAACGCATAAAGCTCTTTATCATATGTAGGATAGTTAATAACAACACCATTAAAAATCTTAGGACGAAATGAAATGGGCTTACCATGATGTAAAAGAAATGCACCCATGGTGTAGTCACTTGCACTTCTTTGTATTTCAAATGGTTGTTTCAAATCCGATAATGCTAAAACTGGGGTTGAACTGATCTTTTGTTTTAAACCATCAAATGATTTTTTTTGTTTTCCTCCCCACTAGAAGATAACCTTCACACTGGTCAAAGCATGTAGTGGAGCTAATATGGAAGAGAAATTGGCAATGAACTTTTTCCAATACTGCGTTTCTCCCATAAAACTCCTTACTTCTATGATTGATTTGGGTATTGGTCAATTCACAATTATTGACACTTTAGAGGGGTCAATCTTTAGCTCACCTCCTCCAGCTATGTGGCCCAAATACACAAAGGAAGTTTTCCCGAATTCACATTTAGACATCTTTAGAAACAATTGTTCTTTTCTCAAAAAATCCAACACTTTCCTCACATGCTTGACATGCTCTTCTCATGATTTTTTGAATATCAAAATATCATATAAATAGACAATTACAAACTCATCAAGAAAGGATCTTAAATCATCATTCATAACTCTCATGAATGTAGCTGGAGAGTTACAAAGACTGAAATGCATAACCATCCACTTAAACAATCCTTGTTTCGTTTTAAAAGTAGTCTTCCAAACATCCTCCTCCGCTATTCTAACTTGATGATATCCACTTCTCAAGTCTAATTCAGTGAAATATTTTTAATTCTTCAACTAATCTAGCAAATCATCTATTATGGGCAGTGGGTATCGATTCTTTATAGTAATTTTATTCAAAGCTCGATAATCTACACACGTGTGACACGTTCCATCATTCTTGGGTACCAAAAAAATTGGTGACCCACATGGAGAAGGAGAGGGACGGATTACACCTTAATCCAACAATTCCTGGACTTGTTTATTAAGTTCTAAACTTTCTAGAATTGACATTTGATACATACCGATGTTTGGGAGTGGATAATCTTGCTATAGCTGAATTTCATGTTGAGTTCCCCTTTTTAGTGGCAATCCCTTTGGTTCTTGAAACATGTCTCCATATTGATTGACCACATCAACTAATTCAGTTTTCAACTTCATGTCATAGCCTGCAAGGGATTCAAGCTCTGTGTCATTCTTCTGCTTAATCATAAGGAGCACGAGACTCTTATTGGAATTGACCAGTCGCTTCATTTTCCCTGCTCTTGCCAAATACATATTAAGATTCCTACGATGGGCTCTCACAATATACTACACTCCGTCTTTAAACAAATGATATTTTTTCTCAAATCTATGGAAAACGACTTTCCTGTCATATAGATACAAGTTTCCCAACACAATTCCAGAAACATCCAGCGACACTACATATAATTCGACTTCATCAATGAAATTGGCAGTGATTGCAAACCTAAAAACACATTTCCTTGTGACCTGAAGATTTGCATCCTTGGCTATCCAACCCAACGAATACGGTTTATGATGAGGCATGGTTTCTATATTCAATTTCTTGACGAAATCTGTAGAAATTAAATTTATGTGAGATCCATTGTCAAACACCATATCAATCTTGGTGTGTTTAGAAATAACTCGGATGTGGAACAACTCAATTTTGTTTTCCTGATTTGAAATGTTGTTGGAGTTATTTGTTATGCTGGTGCTTGCCACGACTTCCTCTTTGCTTGATTTTTCCATGACTTTTCCCTTAGTGACTGTGGCTGCAATCTTTGTTTCATCACCTGAGTGAGAACCCAAGTCTTGTTGTACAACAACATTTGTCTTCTGTTTCCCTTTATTTTTTAATTTCCTTCGGTTGTAATTCAAGATGAAGCTTCTAGCAATGCGCTTCATCATGACCCTCTTTGGAACAATTCTTGCACACGAGTTTCTCCCCTTCTTTCTTAACAGAAGCATTTTTCTTTTGATTTCCTTTAAAATTCTTTCATTTTCCACCACTCTGGAATGACTTCTTCTTACCTTCTTCTTGTACATTTTTCCCTCTTGCTTCGAGGTGTGTAACTTGAGCACACACCTCATCAAGATTCGTGGGATTAAACATAAGAATGGTGTGTCGAAGATAGGTATGAAAACCTTCTATATATTTCAGAAAAGTATATTGTGACTATAAGTCTACTCCTAGCATAAGAGATCTTCTCCCAAACTCTTGAGTATACTCTTGCACATTTTAACCCTTTAACTGTCTGAAATTTTTCCAATTCATGATAGATTTTTGCATATGGGCTAAAGGGTAGAATTGTCCTTTTTATAGCAGCAACGAAATCAGACCAAGTAATAGAGATCTTACCATGTTTTTTATCTCATCTTGGGTCCTTGATTCCCACCAAATGAGTTATGCACCCTCCATTCTCAATGAAGCCAAATGAATTTTGACACATCCTCTTGAAGGTTCTGAATTCTACAATACACCTCCAATTGACGAATCGAGTTATCCAACTTTTCTGCATTAACTTCTCCATTATACATAGGCAACTTGAATTTAACATCAAGCTTTAGAAAAGGTGATTTACCAATGCCTTTTGTAGAATGATGATGAGTATGCGTAAGGATTGTATTAATGGAAGAGTGTGAAGATGCTTATGAAGTAGAAGGTGAAGAAGATGGTGGAGAGGGTGGAGGCTTGTCTTCATTCCCATTACCTCCTTTTCCATTACCTCCTCCTGAAGAGCCTTCTCCTTTGGGAGGTTTGGAACTTTCTCCTTGCAACCTAATATTCCTTTCTTCATAGAGGACCTTCACATTCTCTGTCATATCAAAGAAAGCCTTTCTGAAGGTATTCTCATCTAATGTCATGGTAGGTTCTCTTTCATGAGACATAGTCTCTGAAGACTCAACTGCAACTTCTGCAACTTGAGGATGTATTGGTGTAAAGGACTTCGGAAACCTTGCTCTTCTTCCCCTTGAGCCAACTATAGGGCTTTCAACCATCTTCCCTTCGCCTCTTTTGAGTTTTAACCTTGTTAGCATGACACAAAATTGCAAACAATTAAATCCTTCTTTCACAAAGAAAATCTAGTAAGAAAAAACTAGTGCTCTGATACCAACTTGATTTGAAATGGAGCAGATTAGTAATGCTATGCTAATTCCCCATTTAGAATAAAACCCAAGATGCTTATCATTTGCTTATAAAGTTCTTAAGGATTTACCATGTTTGCTTAATTAACTGATTCCCCTGAAAGTTTCTTATGTAAATGTTATAAACAATTTAACATAAAATATATGCTGAACAACAACAAAATAACAACAAAGAACATCAAAATACAACACACAACACAGATATTTGATGAGGGGTTCATCCCTCTTATGCTATGTCTCCTTGGTCCAGCTTCCATTGCTTGGGCCTCTTTATTATGCTCAAAATTACAACAAGTGTGTTTACAATGCTCAAATGCCTTTGAAACCTATCTCAATGAGTTCAGAATGCTAAAAAATGGCTATATAGCCTCTTTTTTTATTCAATTTGGATAAGAACTGAATAAGTTATGACTTCTCCTATTTCTCCCACTATTTGCTCCACAAATTGCTCCAAAACCGACATAATCCCACAAATTCGATCCAAAATCTGCTAACTGAATGAGAATTTGGTTGCATTTCTGGCCATAACCTATCGGCCATATCACAAATCGCAATCAGAAAGGACCGATGGCTTAAAGTCTGTGAACACGGTGGAAATGTACGATTGTGCGATGTGATATCGACAGACCCTACATGAACTTAAATTGTGGCTCATAAACGTATCACGTCTGGGAATTATTGCATTTCACAATCGACAATCTGTGTAGGAACATTAATCGACATTTCGATGGACCCAACGACATATAAAATGTAACACAGAACATATCGCGTTTGGGGTCTTATCGCTCATCGCAATCGGCAAAGAACCAATGGTAGTCTTAAGAAGAACTTGTGGATCCTACGTGGTGAGCTCCAATATTGTAGCAATAATGCCACAACTCCTGAGGCTTCCTGTCTCTCATTTTATCAACCCGGTTGTTCGCACAAACTTGGAAGCGACGGTGCTATATGCACAAGTACTAGATCTTGTCGCAGCTGTCACTTGGTCAGCTGGCACAAGTCTGTTAGGGCTCAAGCCAACTTCTATAGGCTCACAGAAGAAGCTTTATCAATGATGGACGAAAGCTAGCTCAAAGGAGACTAAGCTAATTGACAAAAATGAACTAAAGTAATTCAACGCATGTAACCCTAGGAAACCCTAATTTGACTAGTCTAACCTCTATAATGCAATGAGGATGAGTAATACTTCTACCAATGCTGCTACTACATCTAACAAGTGGAAATGCATGAATCTACACTACTGACATTATCAAGGAAATGTTTTTATACTTTTTCATTAAGTAGGTGGAGTGATGGTGCTTTGTTTACTTATTAGGGTTTGATTGTGCAGAGGGGATGGAGAAGGAAGGAAAGCGTGGGACAGGTTGGGAAGGCTAAGTGAGGTCCCTATGGACCCTTGGCATCCATCCACAGAGGCGTCCCACGTGCAGAAGATCAGCAACCGCGTGGAAGACCTCCTACAGGATGTCTGCAGGGGATTCTACAGGAAACTCAGGGTTTTCTACAGGATGTCTCTGAATTGCTACAGGATGTCTCTGAATTGCTACAGGATGGTCTACCGTGGAGGAATGAGGTGAGGAAATGGTGATGGACGGGTAGGAAGGAATGTGAGAGGTAAGGATCAGGCTGGTGATGGCTCAGGAATGGAAGGATGAGATGGAAAACAGGTGGAAGGAGCGTGTTGGAGTGATGGACGTGAAAGGTCAAGGAATGAGGCTAAGCGAGGATTAGGAGATGTTTAGGAACGGGTAGAACGCGGTGAAAGGCAAAGAAACGTGGTTGCATGCAAGGTTAAAACAGAAAAGATGGTAATGAACGAGATGGAGAAGAGTGTAAATGAAACAAATGACCGAAACTGTTGATCAAACCAAGAAAGCATCAACCTACGCTAAGTATACTGCGATTTTATTGAACAGTGATCCAAAACGCAAGGAGAAATACGTATGGCACTGTGATGAAGAGATGTGTGGTTCGTATAAATGACAAGGAAGCATCTAAATCCAAATCATAACTGTATCAACCAACTCATGCGTGTTTTTGGTGGTCTGCTATGGACTAGACCCCAACCTTCAAACGAGATGGCAGTGAGCCTTAACAAACGATTTTAATGGAGCTCCAATGGATGTCATGTATCATGTGCTACGCTAAACAAGTGAAAGTGACTGTACCATAAACAAAATCTATCTAACTCATTAAGAAAATCAAATTACAAGACTGCCATTCAAATTGCATGTGCTAATGAAACTCAAAGTGCTGGAAAAAGAAATAGAACAATACTACAACAGAGGGGATCTATGGCTCTCAGGTTGGGCCCTAACCTGAGAGCTATAGTCTCCTAATAAAACTCAGTAATCGATCACAAACTGTCCTCTTTATTCATAACTCAATGTCATGCCAAACTGGCTTACAGCAAAAAAAAGGAAGACAAACTTGGACTGATTCCAAAATGATATGATAACCCAAAAGATTCAACAACCTATCTAAGGCTACGGCCTCCATATTTATACAAAAAAGATGATGATCCGCCAAGTAGCCTTGATTCTAGGAGATCGGCTGTCCACTGAAGTTTAACTGCGGATTTGTGAGGCAGTCAACAGTTGATGACTGCTGTTCCTGTAGGACAGCTGGCTACTTCTGAGGCTCTGAGGGAGATTGATAGGAGCTCGGAGTTCTCGGTGAATCACGGGACTGTCCGAAACTGTGGAATCCTTCCACAAAATCAGCGTGCACCTTGTCTCCTTATCCCTTTACGTTGTCTTTTTGTTCCCCTTTTCCATGCAAAACCTGGAATCACAATGCATTTGTTCACGTGGATAAAGTGTCTACGCTTCCTCCTACAAACAACACGAAATAACTAAGAAATGCATGCATAAGCAAATAAAGATGAATGGTTTGAGCAAGTAAAGTAGGCCAAAATGAGCCCGAATTGTACCAAAATTGGGGCTCATCACTACGATATGTGATTGCAATATCACATTGCAACCCAACCTGCCGGGGGATGATTTCCATAATACTCATCCATTTGCAATATGCGATTGCGATTAGATTGCATTGCAACCTATCTGCGCCAGGCCGATTCTTAACACCTTTCTACCTGTGACTGTGATATGTGATATGCGAGGGCCAATGGCAGCCTGCCACTTGGTGCCTCCTCATTCGCGGGACCTTTGCAATGTCATCCAATCCCGCAATGTAGAAAAGTTAAATTTGAACTTTGACTTGCTCTAACTTTTGCATACGAGCTCAAATTTGAGTGTCATTCGCATCGTTGGATTTCGAATGATGAGATATTTGATCTGAAGCTGAGTTTAACAAAATTTTGACACTTTGATTTTTGAGCATAAACTTGAGCACCTGATCATTCCTCCCCACTCGAAGCCTTTTGGACCCCAAAATATTATATTCAGATATTGAACAGATGATGGTACTATTCCCTCACCTTCTCCTCTTTAATCCATTTGGCCTTTGATGGATTTGTACCTTTGAGACCCACTCGAAGATAATCAAAATTTCCCCTCTTTGATGACCTCGTTCTTCTGTCAATTATGGTGTCTTGCTGAAGCTCATCAAGAAATTCCAGAGAAAAATATCCAATTGATGGAATCTATACACTTTCTCCTTGATCTTCAATCAAAGGAGGCTCATACAATCTCAAATTTTCAACACTAACAACGGAATAAATTTGCATATATGAAGGCAAATCAAGCTTGAAAGCATTATTACCAATATTTTCCAGAATTTTAAATGGACCATAACGGATTGGTTTAAGCTTTTGCCTTCACCTTGAAGCCTTTCCTTACTAATGTATAGCTAAACTTCATCACCTACTTGAAACTGATGATCCACACGATGCTTATCATGCCTTGTATTATACTTCCTTGACTCTTTTCTATTGTTCTTGAATTTTTTGGTGAATCAACTGAATTTGCTCAATGAATTTCTTTGCTTTGTCTATGTCACTATGTCCATCTACAACTACATATTTCTCAAAGATGAAATCCAAAGGTGATTTAGGCAAATAACCAAGACATGCCTCAAAAGGCGAAGTTGGAGTAGAAGAGTGTTTTGCTCGTTTGTAAGCATGTTGAATATAATGCAACTGTTCATACCACAACTTAGGATGTTTTTTGCAATATCCTATTAGCAAATGAATAACTATCATGTTAACCACTTTAGTTTGACCATTTGTTTGTGGTGGAAGGTTGTATTTTTCTTCAACTTGACCATTTGTTTGTCCATCAAGTTCCATAAACTTGACCAAAATTGCCAACAAATAGGGAATCATGATAACTTACAATAGAAGTAGGTAATCCAAAATGAACCCATACGTTTTGAAAGAAAATTTGAGTTGTTTGTTCAACTATAATTTGTTTTTTACAAAGCATTAATATGCACGTCTTGTTGAACCTATGCACAACTATGTACAAATAATCATGATTTTTTTCTTGATAAAGGAAGACCTCCTACAAAATCCATAGAAACACTCTCCCATGGATGTGAAGGCACTGGAAGTGGTGTATACAATCCTAATTTCTTATTACTAGGCTTACTTACTGCACATGATGACCAACTTCTGATAAAACGTGGCACACTTTCAAGCATACGAGGCCTGTAAAAATACCTCTGAAGATATGCCACTATTTTACTTACACCGAAATGTCCAACTATATGAGAAGTGTGCACTTCCCTTGTGACATTTACTCTCTCTCCCTGCGGAACACAACAATTTCCCAAATGATACAACAAATTATCATGTACATGGTTGTCTAATTCCTCAACTTGGTGGCCTTGACTCAACTTTGACTATACCTCTTGAATGTCAGTATCATGTGCGTATTGTTCAGGCAAAACATAATTATTCTTGAGTAAAATGGCTACATTAATAACTGGTTTATAAAGCATATAAAAAACTTTGTTATAAATACCTTTCTTGTTCCTGATTACCAAGTGGAAATGTTGTAAGAATCCCATCCAATGAAAGTTCCTTGATTGCTGCAATTTTGTTTGAGATTGCAGATATTGCAAAGGTTGATGATCGGTGTGAATAATGGTTTCTTTATCCATCAAGTAATGCTTCCATTTCTTCACACTTTGCACCAATGCGTAGATCTCTTTATCATATGTAGGATAATTAATAACATCACCATTAAAAATGTAAGAATGAAATGAAATGGGCTTACCATGTTGTAAAAGAACTACACCCATGGCGTAGTCACTTGCATATGTTTGTATTTCAAATGGTTGTTTTAAATCCAGTATTGCTAAAAATGGGGCTGAATTGATCTTTTGTTTAAAGCATCAAATGTTTTTTTTTGTTTGCTTCCCCATTGGAAAACAACCTTCACGTTGGTCAAAGCATGTAGTGGCGCTGCTATGGAAGAGAAATTGGCAATGAACTTCCTCTAATACTGCGCTACTCCCAGAAAACTCCTTACTTTTGTGACTGATTTGGGTATTGGCCAATTCACAATGACCGACACTTTAGAGGGGTCAATCTTCAGCTCACCTCCTCCAACTATGTGGCCCAATTACACTAAGGAAGTTTTCCCGAATTCACATTTCGACGTCTTCAGAAATAACTATTCTTTTCTCAAGACATCCAACACTTTCCTCACATGATTGACATGCTCTTCTCATGATTTGCCGAATATCAAAATATCATCTAGATAGACAATTATAGACTCATCAATAAAGGATCTTAAAACATCATTCATAACTCTCATGAATGTAGTTGGAGCATTGCAAAGACCGAAAGGCATAACCAGCCACTCAAGCAATCCCTATTTGGTTTTAAAAGCATTCTTCCAAATATCCTCCTCAACTATTCTAACTTGATGATATCCACTTCTCAAGTCTAACTTAGTGAAATATTTTGCATTCTTCAACTGATCTAGCAAATCATCTATTTTGGGCCGTGGGTATCCATTCTTTATAGTAGTTTTATTCAAAGCTTGATAATCTACACACATGCGCTAGGTTCCATTTTTATTAGGTACCAAAACAATTGGTGAACCACATGGCGAAGTAAAGGGACAGATTACACCTTTATTTAACAATTCCTGGACTTGTTTCTTAATTTCTAAACTTCCCAGAATTGACATTCGATACATATCGATGTTTGGGAGTGGACGGTCTTGCTGTAGCTGAATTTCGTGTTGAATTACCCTTTTTGGTGGCAATCCCTTTGGTTCTTGAAACATGTCTCCATATTGATTGACCACATCAACCAATTCAGTTTTCAGCTTCACGTCACAGCTTGCAAAGGATTCATGCTCCGTGTCATTCTTTTGCTTAATCATAAGGAACACGAGACTCTTGCTAGAATTGACCAGTCGCTTCATTTGCCTTGCGTTTGCCAAAGATGGATTAAGCTTCCTACTATGGGCTCTCACAATATACTCCACCCTATATTTGAAAAAATGATATTAATTCTCAAATATGTGGAAAACGGCTTTCCTATCATACAAATACGGGTTTCCCAACACAATTCTAGAAATATCCAGTGGCACTACATCTAATTCGACTTCATCATCTAAATTGGCAGTGATTGCAAACTTGAAAATGCATTTCCTTGTGACGTGAACATTTGCATCCTTGGTTATCCAACCCAACAAATACGACTTATGATGAGGCATGGTTTCGAGATTCAATTTCTTGACAAGGTTTGTAGAAATTAAATTTTCGTAAGATACACTGTCAAACAACGTATCAATCTTGTTGTGTTTGGAAATAACTCAGATGTGGAACAAATCAATTCTTTTTACCTCATTTGAAACATTGTTGGAGTTATTTTCTACACTTGTGCTTTCCAAGACTTCCTCTTTGATTGCTTTTGCCATGGCTTTTCCCTTAGTGACTATGGCTGCCATCTTTGATTCATCACCTGAGTGAGATCCCAAGACTTGTTTTACAACAACATTTGACTTATGTTTACCATTTTTGTTAAATTTCTTCAGTCGTAACTTAGGATGAAGCTTCCAGCAATGCGCTTCATAATGACCCTCTTTGGAACAATTCTTGCAAATGGGTTTCTCCTCTTCTTTCTTAACAAAAGCATTTTTCTTCTGCTTTCCTTTAAAATTCTTTCCTTTTCCACCACTCTACAATGACTTCTTCTTGTAAATTTTTCCCTCTTGCTTCGAGGTGTGTAGCTTGAACACAGACCTCATCAAGATTCGTGGGATTAAACATAAGAATGGTGTGTCGAGGATAGCTATACAAACCTCCTATATATCTCAACAAAGTATCTTGTGATTGTATGTCTACTCCTAGCATAAGAGCTCTTATCATAAACTCTTGAGTATACTCTTGCACATTTTTATCTTTTAACTGTATGAAATTTTGCCAATTCATGATAGATTTTTGCATATGGGCTAAAGGGTAGAATTGTCTTTTTATAGCAGCAATGAAATCAGACCAAGTAATAGAGATCTTACAATGTTTTTTGATCTCGTCTTGAGTCCTTGCTTCCCACCAAATGAATTATGCACCCTCCATTCTCAATGAAGCCAAATGAATTTTGATATCATCCTCTTGAAGGTTCTGAATTCTACAATACACCTCCAACTGACGAATCCAATCATCCATCTTTTCTACATTAACTTCTCCATTGTACATAAGCAAGTCGAATTTAACATCAAGGTTTAGAAAAGGTGATTTACCAGTTCCTTTTGTAGATTGATGATGAGTATGAGTAAGGGTTGTATTAGTGGAAGAGTGTGAAGATGCTTGTCAAGTAGAATATGAAGAAGATGGTGGAGAGGGTGGAGGCTTGTCTTCATTCCCATTACCTCCTTTTCCATTACCTCCTCCTGAAGAGCCTTCTCCTTTTGGAGGTTTGGAACTTTCTCCTTGCAACCTTCTATTCTTCTCTTCATATAGGATCTTCACCATATCTGTCATATCAAAGAAAGCCTTTTTGAAGGTCTTCCCATCTTCTGTCATGGTAGGTTATCCTTCATGAGACATAGTCTCTGAAGACTCAACTACAACTTCTGCAACTTAAGGATGTACTGGTGTAGAGGACTTTGGCAACCTTGCTCTTCTTCCCCTTGAGCCAACTATAGGGCTTTAAACCAACTTCTTTTCTCCTATTTTGAGTTTTAATCTTGTTAGCATGACACAAACTTGCAAACAATTAAATCTTTCTTTCACAAAGCAAATCTAGTAAGTAAAAACCAATGCTATGATACCAACTTGATCTGAAATGGAGCAGATTAGTAATGTTGTGCTAATTCCCCCATTAAGAATAAAACCCAAGATGCTTATCATTTGCCAGTTATAAAGTGCTTAAGGATTCACCATGTTTTCTTAATTAACTGATTCCCATGATAGTTTCTTATGTAAATGTTATGAACAATTTAACATAAAACATATGCTAAACAACAACAAAATAACAACAAAGAACATCAAAATACAACACACAACACAAAGATTTGATGAGAAGTTCACCCCTCCTGGGCTACGTCTCCTTGGTCCAGCTTCCAATGCTTGGGCCTTTCTACTATGCTCAAAATTACAACAAAAGTGTGTTTATAATGCTCAAGTGCCTATGAAACCTGTCTCAATGAGTTCAGAATGCTCAAAAATGGCTATCTAGCCTCTTTTTTTATCCAATTTGGATAAGAACTGAATAATTTATGATTTCTCCTAGTTCTCCCACTATTTGTTCCACAAATTTCTCCAAAACCAACATAATCCCACAAATTCTCTCCAAAACCCGCTAACTGAGCGAAAATTTGGTCGCGCCACAAGCCATAACCTATCGGTCATATCACAATTCACAATCAACAAGGAACGATGGCTTAAAGTCTATGAACACGATGGAAATGTGTGATTGTGCGATGTGATATCATCGGACCCAATGGGAACTTAAACTATTGCTCATAAACGTATCGCGTCCAGGAAATATTGTATTTCGCAATCTGAAATCGGTGTGGGAACATTAATCGGTAGTATCAACAGACCCGACGACATATAAACTGTGACACACAACATATCGCATCCAGGGCCTTATCGCTCACTGCAATTGGCGAAGAACCAACGACAGTCTTAAGCAAAACTTGTGTTTCTTGCGATATTTGATTGCGATATCACATCACAACCCAACTTGTCGGGCGCCGATTTTGTAAAACTCGTCCATCTGCGATATGTGATTGCGAATAGATTGCATCACAACCTGTTTACGCCGAGGCCGATCCTTAACACCTTTATTATTGCAATTGCGATATGCGACATGCGAGGGCCAATGGAAGCCTGCCATTGGTGCCTCCTCATTCACTAGGACCTTTGCCACGTCATCCAATCCTGCCATGTAGACAAGTCAAACTTGAACTTTTACTTGCTCTAACTTTTGCATACGAGCTCGTATTTGAGTGTCGTTCACAACATTAGATTCAGAATGACAAGTTCTTCAATCTGAAGCTGAGTTTGAAAAAATTGTGATACTTTGATTTTTGAGCATAAACTTGAGCACCTGATCAACGAGTTCGACTAGTTTCACTAAGAGCATCATGCACATTCACCTTATCCTTCACATATTCCTTTGTTATTTAATTTAAAAATGTTGGGAAATTAGTTTTGATCGAGATTCAAGAATTAATATTTAGAGCTCTAACTTTTGCATACGAGCTCGTATTTGAGTGTCGTTCACAACATTAGATTCAGAATGACAAGTTCTTCAATCTGAAGCTGAGTTTGAAAAAATTGTGATACTTTGATTTTTGAGCATAAACTTGAGCACCTGATCAACGAGTTCGACTAGTTTCACTAAGAGCATCATGCACATTCACCTTATCCTTCACATATTCCTTTGTTATTTAATTTAAAAATGTTGGGAAATTAGTTTTGATCGAGATTCAAGAATTAATATTTAGAATTTTTTTATAAGGATTGAGTTTCCTCTGGATTATTTCATTAACACTCCAACTCTTATCCTTGAAGCTTAAAGTTTACAGCAATGCAAGCGTTAATATTGTGGATATTATTAATTTAATAATCTTTTTTGTGTCCCAATAATTAAGGGAAGCTTCAAAATCTATATTCCAATATTTTTTAATCCTCCAACATTTATTGTTTATTGTGCATATTGAGAAGGTAACAAGTGATATACCATTGCTTAACATAATTAGTTTGTTTTTCTTAAGGATAAATATCTAATCATCGATTACATCCAACTTCAATAAAGAGAATGAACATGTGTTGCATTCCAATAAATTATAAAGCAATTTTAAATTTCCTCAAATTTATTATAAATATAAAAATGGTATAAGCTTAAACTTTGACATCCTTAAAAAATAATTTAGATAATTAAAGTGTTGATTATTTTTAAATTATTGTAACCAGAAATTTTTAATAATAGATATGTATCTAAGAGTGCAACGTTACATCACAAGACACAAAAATCCAAGCTATCAGTGCCCAATTGTTCAAAATCCATAGTATTATAGTATGATTTTAACAAAAATACTTCCATATTATATATCGAGTAGTGTAAATGCTCAAATACAGTCTTGATGCTGAACAAAACTTAACTTCCATATAATGTTAAGTCTAAGTATTTTGGTATTCTTTTGCATGGTGATTCACTGGCTCCATTGAAGGATCTTTCGACATATATACAAATGTAGCTTCCTCAACATTCTGCTAACTCCAATGCTCACCTCCATGTGTCATAATATTATGAAATTTGTAGGTGATTCACATTCTCGTTTACAAGAAGGGTGCCAATTTTTAATGATGTTGTATTATTTACTAATTGGTTTACTATAGTGTTGTTATGCTAAAAGAAATAGACCACTATGAACTCATTCAAAATTTTTAAATGAGATTGAATTCTTTTAAATAGGGTGTTGATCTAGGTGTCTCTAGAGACAATTGAAGAAAAAAGAGGGCTTAGGAAAAGCTAAAAAATTAAAGTCTTTGGATTTCTATGAAACTAGGGTTAGATCGAAGAGCTCGTCACATTATTTCCAACGGTGTAAACGACACCTCAATCCAACATCGTATGTGAAAGTTATGGCCAATCAAAGTTTTGGTCAAACTAGGCCCCTAACTAAATTTGAAAGAGAGCCAAGTAAGTTTGGAGGTCGACCAAATCTGGTATAGATGTTAAATTTGGTGGAAACTAACAATGAAATAATTATTCACTTTGTAGTGATGGTTTCTGGCGGCTGGAACTGGTGAAATTGTCGCCTACTTAAAAAAATTGGTGACCCTTAAATTCTGGTCGATATTTTTTAACTCTTATTATTCAAAAAATAAAAATAAAATATTAAAAAAAGGGAGGTGGCGGGACACCACCCCTGCCACGCCAACCATATATGTGTTAATATAAATCATGACCAATATCCATACATTATTTTGGTAGAGCGACAGGATTCGAACCCACAGTAAAAATGTGGCTGGCCCGCCCCAAGAGGCAACCTTATTACCCAAGATACCGGTTTAAAACAAAAACCACTGAAAAAATTTGTTTAAAAATCAGCATGGCGAGTATTGAACCCATGACCCACGGGAACAAAAAAAACCTTATTTTACCCATGTTAACCAAGATGCTAGTGAGGTGCCTTGGTAAATTTTCTCATGCAAAATACATATAAACTCATTTTTGCCATTCAAACGAGGGACAAAGGTCGAGAAGTAGAGAAGTGTAACGTTGAGCCGTGGAACCAAGAGGGGTCCAATCTGAGCACTTTTTTCAAGACATAATATTTCAGGGGAATATTCCCTAGAATATTCATGGAGCATAATCATGAGGAATCTAAAATATTTCCTAAGGGCAAGATTTTGACAGTTATAGAACCATACTGAATTTATACTCATTTTTATTAGTTTTTCACAAGGAGCACAATGGTGAGGTCGGTATATGGACTCCCCAAATGGATTCTGGAATCGAAAGTTAGAGCAGATTGAAAGTCACTCTTGAAAACTAGAAATCAAAAGAAAATTCTTAAGTATAATCTCGGATCCCGCAAATCAAAGTTTTATGAAGCAGCAACAGTGGAGGTCAGAGCAAACCAGTGACCAGCGAACGCCGATATCGGAAATCAGAGATCGAAGATCCAAGGCATAGTATATATCGGTGATCGAAGGTCCTGCAGTATTGGCGGGGTCACATGTTGGTGACCTTGCATATCAAAGGTCCAAGGTGTTAGAGCAATAAGAGGTCAGCACATCACAATCGGTGATAAAATAGATGACACCCTTTCAATGTTCTGATTGCGATTAAAATTGTCGGGATTTGAGCCTCTAGTGTTAAAGAACTAGGAAAGCCTTGAAATATTTAACAAAGGAAATCAACAAAAAACCAAGGGTAGGCAAGCCTTTTTCTCTCTCCTCTAGGGAGGCCATGTGGTGGAATACTATTGTTCTCATAGGGTCACGTGGTGACTGATGTCACCTTGACGTGGCAGTACGGTGGACACGTGGCATGTTGATCTGGCATTTTCAGGGTCCTATAAGGACATATCCTGGTGACACATGTCACCACTTAGGAAGCGCCACGTGGTAGTAATGACATCGCGCATTGGAGATCTGTGATTGTAGCATGTTGTGCCTCAAAAAGAAATCATCGATTATGAACCTGTAATTGGGGGGCTAGCCTATGGTTCCATGAATTATAGAAGAACCAAGAGTTGAGAAAAAAAGGTGATCGGTGTTCGATAATCGCAAATTCTAGAGGGTGGCCACCAAATGCATTGTTATAAAATTGATGATTGCGATATCCTAATATCATGGGCCCATGCCTATGTGTATTGTGGTCCCATGTATTATACTTTGGGACCAGTTATAATGTTGTATTCCAAAGAATCAGCCCCCACCCCCGACTCCCATCATATAGTTTCACCTAAGCCCCCGGGGCTAAGGTAGAAGGGGCCTAGAACCATCATTAACCGTTGTTTTGTAACGTCTCTAATAGGGAAGGTCTCGATGTGGTAAATTTCGAATAATGGAATGTGGAGATTTAAAGGCATAATGGGTCGGCAGTTGAGGCATTGAATGAAGGCGTGGGGCTCCACTCAGTCATATGACAAAGGACTTCCAAGTTGATCTCCACTTCCGCTTTGTGATATGCCACCACAATTAATCTCTTAGAACTCCATAGAGTAGGGGAAGTCAGGCACTTGAAATGAAAGTGATGGGAACCGGTCGAGTAGCAGGGAAGGCGCATTGAGGCAGAAACGTGGCTTGAGAAGAGGCCATCACAGGGTGGCAGAGAGATATTTTTCCCACCATTTTTTAGTTTTCTTGATTTCTGTTTATTTTGTAATTTCTATATTTTTAAGAACGAAATCAAATCTGAATCAAATCATTTTGGGTAGCAGCCTTCGCACGCCAAGAAAGATAGTCTATCAGACAGCTGGAGCTTAGGATGTGATATTTTTTAATTGTTTTCCAAAGCTTCCCCTCTCCTTATAAATAGAGGGAAGAAGACTTAAAACAGGTTCTAGAATTTTGCACCTGCAGTGGTCAAAATTCAGTGATTCCACTTTTGGTTCTAATTGCCTATTCATGAGGGACTTGAGCGATGCATTGTTGGATGTAGATGGAATGGTGATTTGGACTCTTCAAGGATTAATGAAACTACTATGTTGATTCTAATCATGGTTGTAAGAAGTATGTTTCCTCCTCTCTATATCTCATTTCATGTATGTTTCTCTTCTACTGAAATTCTGTAATGAAGCCACAAGTATCATTCTCTCATGGTTATGTGTATGTTTCTACGTAGTATCAGTACCTATTTTATTTAAATATTTACTTATGTACCTTTAAGAAAATAGATTTACATACGTTGATTAGTGATAAGTGTATCCATGAGCTATAGAACATGAAACCTTAATTCGCACTCTGCAATTTCCGTCATTCCATCTCTTCTGCCTTCCACCCTTCTGCCAAAACATTGCTGCATAGGATTTTGTCTTGGTATGCATCTATTTCCTTCGTTTCCCTTCTCCTCTTCACCTTTACTACAACTTCAATATTACGCTACTCATTTTTGTGTGTTGGCCATCAGAGCAAGATATTCCTCTTTGAGATCAACCTGATTCACCCCTTGTATTTGGATCCATGTATCTGCTTGAGTTCACCTTGATGAAAGACTATTGAACCAAGCCCCTCTTTATTTTCTTTCAAAACTACATGACAATTAGAGTGCAACGTAATCCCTTAAATAATCCTAAATGCACTTCTCTCTTTAAGATGTCATAGGCCAGTCTACAATCAACCCAGAGGTTGTCTCTAGGAATATTTCTATATCTCCTAAAGCACTTGTGTTACAGGTTCTAGAAAAATCGACAACATCGTTTTGGCGCCATTGCCAGGGATGAAACTGAAATAATCTTCCCTGGGTACAACAAATATTTACATTCCCTTTGTTAGGTGAGCAAGGGAAGTGTGGGTTAAAGATCTCTCACCTTGGCGACTCCACTATTTCAATTTTATGGTGGACATCCTGGAAACTCCACTTTCTATATCTCTATTTGATGATCCTAGATTTCAAGCAACCTCATACTCGCTCTGATGCTAAACAACAGAAAACTTCCCCTGCATTTGAACTTGAGATTACTCACCTAGAGAGGTTTTCAAAATGGCCATCCCTGCATTCTTGGCCAACAAATTTTCCCCACTGGATTTTTCTTCTATTGCTATTTATCCCAATCATGTCCCTTCATTTCATGAATGCAATACCTATTTTCCTAGATTCAGTGGAAACACAGATAGAAGGTCGGACTAGCACCTCAAGGACTTTCATGAATGCATGGAACAACAGGGTATTGTTCTTGAAGATATACAAATGAAATTGTTCTTTTAGTTGTACAAATGAAATTGTTCATGTATTCTTTAGATGAGGATGCTAGAGTTTGGTATAGAACAATACCTCATGGCAGCATATCTTCCTTAAAGATCTTTCACGTAGCATTCAATCATTATTGCAAAAAATTATATCCGTTGAATGCTCTATATGAAGATTGTTGTGCATATTTCAATGATGAAAATATTTCTGAGGTTAATGATCATGTTGAAGATGTTTGTGGGGCTCCACCCCAAGAAGACACATATCAACCTTAAGAAGCATCACCCAGTGATCAAGAAAGCGAGGAAGGAGACAACGTTGAGCTGCCAATAAACCCTCATAAATCTTATTCAGCTGAAGCTAATGATTCTCGTTATTATGGCGCATACGACTTCGATGGAGAGTTAAGCAATGCAAAATCACAACAGTCTCAGTTGTGGGAAGCTTCACAAGAAGAGGAGGCCCACCAGAAGGTCGACAAAGAGGCTGCAATTTACGATGCACATCCTTCACCTAGAGAACAAGTTCATGAACCTCCTCCGATTTATGATTCATATTATTTAAAGGAGGACGAGATGGTCACGTAGGTTCAAAAGGAGTCATTTACTAGGAAGAGGGGAGAAAACTCCCAGCAAGAGGCCAAATTTGAAGGACCAAGTGGTGTTTGTGACTCCCTGTTGCAAAATGGTTCCTACCAGGAATGCTCAGTAGATTCTCCAGTCTATGATTCTTATAGTTCAGAAAATGAAGATTCTATTGCAAATTTCCAAGAAGGTTGGCCTGTCAACAAATGGGTAGCAAAGGATCAGCAACAAGTTTTTCTTGAAAAATCTAAAGTTGAGGAGCTAAACAGTATTTGTGGTTGCGTTGACAAAGAAGATATTGGTCAACATACTTTTCATGAAAATAAGGCAGCTGCAATTTTTTTCTTGTCACTTCTATGACCCTGTCGTTGATTACATGACCACATTCTTAGGTCAACATCAGAGGTTGTTTCTGGAGCATGTATCAGGTTTTTGTTTGAAATTTTTTCATGGTTCATGCTTGTTTTGACCTTTAAATTTCAACATCATGGAGGCATTAGGTCAAGCACCCAAATGCTGACCTGGTATCATTGGAGGGTTGAACTCACTTAGGTGAATTGATGCTTAGTACATAAGTAGGAGTTGTATATAAATAAGCTCATTAGCCAAGCATTTATTTTCCAGTTGTTAGAATTTACTTTTATGCATTTTAGTTGGATGAGGAAAGGACTCCCAAAAAATAAAGTTTCACTGAGATTTTCTGATTGTATACGTGCATTATAATTTTTGACTCCATGACCAATTGTGAAGGCTGCTGGTCTCCAAGTTCTCAACACCTTTCCAGCAAGGCATTCTCCCCGGTTGGAGCCAATGTTGTCACTCATTGAAAAATTTGTTTTTAGCTGACAAAAGTACAAAAGAATAGGTGAGTTTACAGTCTTATTCCAACCCACAAAAGCGCCCAAAGCTAAATCATGCCCTATTCATTAGATAGTTCTTAGAATAAGCTTTCCAACAGTGTATGGAAATCACCAAATGGACTCCAAAATCAAAAGTTAGAGTAGATTGAAAGTCACCCTTGAAAACCAGAAATCAAAAGAAAATGCTTAAGCATAATCCCGGATCCTGTAAATCAAAGTTTTTTGAAGCAATAACAGAGGAGGTCAGAGCAAACCAACAATCAATGAATGCCAATCTTGGGAATCAGAGATCGGAGGTCCAAGGCACAATATATATCGGTGATCAGAGGTCCTAAGGTATTGATGGGGTCACACTTCGGCGATCCCGCATATCGAAGGTCTAAGGTGTCAGAGAAATAGGAGATCGACACATCGTAGTCGACGATAAAATAGATGACACCCTTTCAAAGTTCTGATTGCGATTAAAATTGTCGAGATTTGAGCCTCTAGTGTTAAAGCGTCGGGAAAGCCTTGAAATATTTAACAAAGGAAATCAATGAAAAACTAAGGGCAGGCATGCCTTTTTCTCTCTCCTCTAGGGAGGCCAGGTGGCCGAATACTATTGGTTCTGATAGGGCTACATGTTGGTTGACGTCACCTTGACATGGCAGTACGTTGGACACATGGCATATTGATCTGGCATTTTCAGGGTCCTATGAGGACATATCCAAGTGACACATGTCACCACTCAGGAATAACCACGTGGTAGTAATGACGTCACGCATTAGAGATCAGAGATCAGTGGTTGTAACGTGTTGTGCCTCAAAAGGAAATCATTGATTGCAAACCTCCAATTGGGGGGCTCTGATAGGGGGGATAACCTATGATTGTAGGAATTACAAAAGAACCAAGAGCTGAGCAGCAAAATGTGTTTGACGTTCGTCGATCACAAATTCTAGAGGGTGGCCACCAAATGCATTGTTCTAAAATATCTGATTGTGATACCCTGATATCGTGGCCCATGTGTATGTGTATTGTGGTCCCATGTATTATACTTTGGGACCATTTATAATGTTGTATTCCAAAGAATCGACCCCCGGCCCCGACTCCTATCAGATAGTTTCACCTAAGCCCCCAGGTCTAAGGTAGAAGGGGCCTAGAACCACCGTCAACCATTTTTCTGTAACGTCTCTAAGAAGGAAGGTCCCAAGGCAGTAAAGTCATGATAATGGAATAAATAGATTTAAAGGCATAATGGGTCGGTAGCTGAGGCATTGAATGAAGGCATGGGAATCCACTCAGTCATATGATGAAGGATTTCTAGGTTGATCTCCACTTCCGCTTTGTGACATGTAACCACAATTAATATCTTCCAAATCCATAGAGTGGGGGAAGTCAGACAGTTAAAGTGAAAGTGACTGAACCGATCGAGCAGCAGGGAAGGTGAATTGAGGTAGAGACGTGGCCTGAGTAGAGGCCATCACAGGGTGGTGGGGAGATATTTTCCCCACCATCTTTCAGTTTTCCTTATTTCTATTTATTTTGTAATTTCTATATTTTCAAAAACAGAATCCAGTTCGAATCAAATCATTTTGGGTAGCAACCTTCACACGCCGAGACAACTAGTCTATTAGAAAGTTGGAGCATAGGTTGTGATATTTTATAATTGTTTTCCAAAGATTCCCCTCTCCTTATAAATAGAGGGAAGAAAGAATTAATACGGGTTCCATAATTCTACACGTGCAGTGGTCAAAATTCAGCGATTCCACTTTTGGTTCTAATTGCCTGTTCATGAGCGACTTGAGCAATGAATTGCTGAATGTAAATGGACTGGTGATTTGGAATATTGAAGGATTAATGAAACTACTTTGTTGATTCCAATCATGGCTGTAAGCAGTATGTTTCCCCTCTCTAAATCTCATTTCATGTATGTTTCTCTTCTACTGAAATTGTGTAATGAAGTTGTCGGTATCATTCTCTCATGGTTATGTGTATGTTGCTAAGTAGTAATCGTACCTGTGTTATTTAAAGATTTACTTATGTACCTTTAAGAGCACAGATTTACATATGTTGATTAGTGATAAGTGTATCCATGAGCTATAGAACATGAAACCTTAATTCACGCTCTGCAATTCCTCTCATTCCATCTCTTCTGCCTTCCATCCTTATGTCGGAACATTGTTTCTTAGGATTATGTCTTGTTTACAACCCTATGTATCTATTTCCTTCCTTTCTCTCCTCATCTTCACTTTTACTTCAACTTCAAGATTAATCTTCTCATTGTTGTGTGTCGGTCATCAGAACAAGACGTTCCTCTTTGAGATCAACCTTACTCATCCCCTGTATTTGGATCCATGTATCTGCTTGAGTTCACCTGGATGAAAGACTATTGAACCAAGCCCCCCTTTATTATCTTTCAAAACTACGTGACAATTGGAGTGAAACATAATCCCCCAGATAATCCTAAATGAACTTCTCTCTTTAAGATGTCCTAGGCACTGGTCTACAATCAACCTAGAGGTTGTCTCTAGGAAGATTTCTATATCTCCTGAAGCACTTGTGCTATAGGTGTTAGAAAACACGACAAATATATAATCTTACTTTAGCCAGGATTACTCATGAGGGGTACCTTTTTTATTCTTTAGACAACTTGATATTGGGTCTTTCTGCACTTGCTTTAACTGGTTCCATCTATTTATCGATACACTTGGTCCCAAAATATCACACATCCATACAAGAGTAATGGGGTTATGAGTGTTTGGAAGAGGGCACACTACATTTCAGGCCTAAATCTCTATTTCTTGCATCTAGTTTGGAGTGGGAAAATAACTCTCCACCTTATTTGCAATCTTTTCCTTGTACATGCATCCAAACATAGCCTCTCATTGAAATGTAGCCACAAATTCTTGTAAATTTATGTTATCACCAGTGGTTTCCTCCAAATTTTATTCATGGTTTGCCTCATAAGTTCATAGACCCTTCTTCTCTTTATTTTCTTTTATGTTCTACATGGGGATTTTTTTGGCCCAATTTAATGCATCTTGTAAGTTAGAAAATTGAATAAAAATTCTAGTGACTGAGTTTTAATTTTTTCCTACCACATGAGATGCTTCATTTTTATTTTATTTTATTTGTTAACAATGCTTCATTTAAATTCATGGGAAGCATTACAATCTGGCTAATGCATAATAACTGGTCCAAAGAGGTTGGGCACCACAAGTGGTCTGCTTGCATGGGCGAAATGACCCTTTAAGCCCCCAATATATTAAGTATTCTTTATCAGGTTATTTAAACTTGTAGTGATTTCCAAGTTGAAAAATCATCCCTCACCTGCATGTTTTGTGTTTCCTTGTAAGACAGGTGGACACAGTCGATGCACATTGTCTAGATTCCAAGTGTTGAACATGTGGGGACAGTTGTGTTATTTAGGCCATGTCCCACGCATTTCTAAGACTCAATCTTTATGTGTCTCAATGAGTCTGACACTTGGGATCCAAAAATGTTGAAAAACAAAGGGTATGAAAATGTGTCTTGACAAGTCAAAAAATGTGTCCCGTTGTATGTTTTATGAAGTTCTACTTCTATTTTCTATATGTATTTTTTTTCAAGTCGTTATATATTTTTTGGTATGTCCTCTATGTCCCATTTTGGGGGGTCTACATGTCCCATGTCGACAACATGTGTCTATGTGCCCCTTATCCATTTTCACGTGATTGGGCTGTCAACTTAGTTGACAAGTGGATTTGGTAGGGATTTTGTATTGAGTAGTGCGTGGCTATTGTTGATGTGGTAATTCTTGAGGTGTCTTTGGTGTTATGTTATAAAAAATTAGGTAAATTTTTCTGATTCATTATGTAAAACTAAAAGATCCTAGTGTTTGTCACTAAAATCATTGCGTGTATGTTTTAAATGAAACTACTGCAATGTTTAATTAATTATTTTAAATTTTTTTAGGAACCTTGTTTCTCACCAAACTGTGAGTGATCACATAACATAGATGTTTTCCCTCTATTATATCAATGACTAATGGAAATTCGGTTGTATTATATCATCGTCTTTTAGTAGTGGGCATATAGTATAATCATGTAAAAAACAATTTGAGTGAGAATGAACTCAATCTCACTTGTTTTGCTATTATTAGGTAGCAACTTAAATGCAGAAGGAAATAGATGGAAAATTTCCAAATTAGTCCAATCTCCCCTCCAAGTTGATTTGTTATCTTCAGAATATTACATTGCATGTATGACTACATACCTTTGACTTTTCAAGTGATACCCGAGGAAATTACTACTATGCAAATTTTTTATTTGTAAATTTATTTAATTCTTTGAAATTGTTTCTTGATTATTTTAGGCAGATGTGGAGACTGATGAGTTCTATGCATAGATGACTCTTTAACCTGTTAATACAAAAAATTATGATGTTTGCATGACTCCGACCAAGAAATTGGGATTTGTTGGGATGTTTATTATCATTTTTCATTTCCAATGTTTACTAAGGGAAATTGGCCTTTGTGCACTTTACTCTTTATTTTTCACATGGAGAAAATTAGAATCTTTGGTTGTTGCAGCTTTATAATAGGACACACATGTTTATCTTGCTTCTTCACATTGCTTGCACATATGAGCTTTCATAGCATGGACAATTTTTATTGTGTTTTAGGTGGGCACCGAGTCAATGAATGTTATTAATCATCTATGACATTTCATCTTAAACTTTGCTATTGCATATACACATAATTGGTGACCGTCTATAATACATAGATGGTTGGAGTGGATACATGGCAGTCACTAATGTCGGAAGTGGAACTATCTTCCCATGAGTATACTTGTCATGGATGAATCTTAACATAACCACTTTGTAGTAGTCATGGATAATTTCATCATTATATCATCTTCTTGTTATTTAATTGTTGATCACATGTTTTATGTCTATGTAATATTGAATTTTCAGTAGGCACGATTTTGTTTTGTGAATATTGTTTTTCACGTTAACTTGTTCATTTCGACATCCATTAACGACAACACAAGCTTTTCTTAGCCAATTTTTTAATAGTTAGTGACCGTACAAAGGAACAACTAGAATCTGTTGTAAATTATCATTTATCCTGCCTTTAAATGCCTTACAAGTTGTTTTTTGTCAATGGAAAAATAAAATATTGGATAAGTAAATGCCAATTTTCTATATATCATGTAGCTTTCTTGGAAGATGATATTCATATATTCTTGTTTTCCTTGAGAAAGCATATTGCATACATGAGCACATTTCCAACTGTCCCATTTATATAAGCTAGAGTTAGGACATGGTATTTGGTGTAACTAGAAAAAATAAAATTAATGCCCAGTTTCGATTAAATACAGTCAATGCTACTACTAGGTATGTACATGTTCAAGAAATATGAGAGAGCGCACAAGGCATGTTTTCTCTCTGTCTGAAGTAATATTAACAAAATATGATTTTATTCATGGATTGATAAAGGGAACTGATTATTGTTAAGTTTATACCATGTGTTATAGGATACTCTATGTCACTTGCCATTCAGTTTAATTATTTTCCTTTGAACAACCATATTATTGTGGAAGGTTGTAGATTATTGTTATGGATTGAAATTTACAAGCGTGTTTTACATTTCTATCATGTTATCTAAATAAAATATTCCCATTGTTTAGTCCCTTTTCCAGTAACATTCTCATCATCTTATACGATTTATGGTAGTTAAATTCAAATTTTTGACCTATATCCTAGCCTTGACTACTTTGTAGTCAGTGAAGTAGTGTAGATGATTTATTGTTGTAAGGAAATAAATTGTCCTTTGTCATATATGTCATTATGTCATATACAATATGTATGTTACATAAATAACTACTAGCAAGATTTGGTGATGAAAAAAATTCTTCATATCTGAATTGTATGTAGCACCTGAAAAGAGACAATAAGTATTGTCGATGTACAATCATTTCATGAAGTAGGAACAATAATGTTTACATTGGGATGCAATAGTAATTGTATCCTAATAATTGCCTCTTCTCAATTAATGAATTCAACTCTAATTCATGACGCTCATGTGTAGAGAGGAAATTCAAAGAACCAAAGCCAAAACTCCTAACATGAGGTACAAGGTGGCTTTCAGTGTTGCTGCAAAAACTTTGAGATCACATATACTATTGTTTGGCTACTATTAACCTACATTTTTTCTAACGAGAGACTTACACATCTACATTTATACCAGTGGGCTCATTTTCCTTATACATTTCGTATTGATGCTAGAGAAAAACAAACAAGTAAATATTGATAAAGAAAGTCTTAGGGTAACTTTGTAACTCTCTACATTTGTATTTTGCTTATAAGTTGATTATGGAAATAAAGTACAAGTTTACTTGAAAGACTTGAATCCTCAAGTGTATGAAGACCTATAGCTAAGCACATGATTTTGTTCAAATAGAATTGAAAATTTACTTGTAAGGTCATTCAAAAGTATAAAATTCCTACCAAACAATCATAAACCAACTTTTTACTTGCTCACTGGATTGTTAATAGATAGTTTTCCATATAGCCTAAACTGCAACATATGTTTCCCATCTTTCATTTTTATAAGGATATAGTACTAGTTCGTGTTTATATATCTTGCATGCCAGTTATGATTTATCACTATATCCCATATTTGAATGGACACAATATCATGATATTGGCAAAGAAAAAGATTACTTGTCACAAGTTGTGCAATGGAATATCACTACAAGAAAAAATGACATTGGTGAGGGTCAAAAAATTTCATCATAAGCTCATTGGTGACGGTGAAAAGAGCCTTCGTCACCAAAGGTGGCATCACCAAAAGTTTAGATGTTGTGGTGACATTTAAAGTCCGTCACCAATAATGATTTATAATGACGGATAGTGGTTGTTACTATTTTATATGAGCAATGCTGACGAACCTTAGCCTCCGTCACCAAAAAAGTGAATGTCACCAAAGGTGACATCACCAAAAGTATAGGTATTGTGGTGACATTCAAGATCCGTCACAAATAATGATTATAATGGCGGATAGTGACGGTCACCATTTCATACGAACAACAATGAATTATTGTGATGGACCTTCCATGGTCGTCACTATTTATGCATATATATGGTGACGTTCATTGTCCGTTACCATTTCATATGAACAACAGTGATTTATGGTGATGGACATTTTATGGCCATCACTATTGATGCATATGTATGGTGGCGTTCGTTGACTGTCACCATTTCATATTTTGGTGACGGTTGAAAAATGTCACCATAAGCTCATTGGTGATGGCCAAAAGAACCTCCGTCACCAAAAACTAGTCGTCATTCCATATGAATATTAAGGCACGATGGAATCGAACCACCAACCTCCTGCTTGTAATGCAGGTGCTCTTCCATTGAGCTAGCACCCTTTAAAGAATTAGACTTTAAAAAATTAGACCTTAAATATCCAAAGATGCAATTGCATTGATACAAGGAAAGCATTATCTGCCTCTCAATGATAACTATGTCCTACCATGTAACACACTCCCTTACTTAACTAGAAGTGGTTTCTAAGCTAACCCAAGACTCAAGGTGCAATTGTGAGAGTGGGGTTTAGATTTTTTTTTGGTTGGATGTAATTTAAATTCTCATTGCTCTAACTTGGTCATTCGTGGACATCAATATATTCTTTCTTTTTTTCTACTTTTAATGAAATTACTATATTGCAAACTATTGATGCCATGAAGAAAAATACCATTGCTCAACTTCAAGAGAAACTTGTTGAGAAGGACAAGTTTATCCTAAATCTACATGTCTTCAGTAGAAACAATGTTCAAGAAGTAATAGATTTAATAAGTATTAACAATGAGTTTGGAAATCGCCTTAACACATTACAAAACCCTACTTCTTTCTGTTATGAAAAATACAATAATATTTGTTGAGATGACAAACAAGAGGGGGTCGAACAAAACTACTAATGAGCAATAAAGTAGTTTGAAAGTGATATTGATTTACAAAGATTAGGCATTTCTGGCCTCTATACATTCAACATAAATGGGAAACTAGCAATTTGTGACTTGGTGTACGTCATGTGGTGATAGATAAAAAATTAGAGATCCCCAACATAGTAGAGAGAAGAATGAAATTATCAAAAAGAGGGAAGAGAAAAACAAACATCACAGGGAGGAGCCACTTATCCCAAGTTCCCACTATGAGGAGAAAGAGAGGCCAACACACTATAAGGAGGAATGATTTTTCCATTGCTCCATCTTGAACAAGAAAATATGTGACAAGTCAAAGATCTAATGGCAGGAATTACAAAAAAATTGAGGCAACCCGCCCAAGCACAAATGAATCCTAAAATGCCAACCCACCTGTTGTAGTTCCATAAGCTAAAAAGAACTTAGAATAAGTGATGTAGTGAAATTGATAGCGCTTAGATAAGGAAGACTGGAGGTACCTTAATTAAAACAAGATAAATATAGTGGAGTTACTGGCAAGATCAAACACCATTGAATCACCACTACTAAAATGACCCGACTTCAGCCTCCCAACTCTGTTTGCTCTTTTGGTTTTAGCCTCTTGCATGCTGGGAAACAAAAAACAAATAACAAACTTTCAATTTTTGTTTAGATGCAAATATTGCAATGCTTAGTGATAAGCATAGAAGGTTTTACACTTGAAAAGTAGCCTGAAAGGTGGACACACTGTTAGAAATTAGTTTAGCTATTTGATATCCCATATTTCCTAGTAAACATAGCTAGCCAAAGGTTTTAATGGGAAAAAGAAACACAAATTAGTTTATGTGAAGGATGGCTTTGGCTAAGTTTGGCCTTGAGCTCAAACAATTTTAGGGTCAGTTTTTCAAAAATATTTAGAGAGAAATTATTTCTCCCCTCAGTTTGCACGATGTTTTTCAAAGTTGTGATGCAATTTTGAAAATGCAAAAAGATAGCTACAATTTAGCCTCAACATGAAATTGGTTGAAACTTTAATTTGTAAATATCATGTGACTAGTTGACCCTAATGCTAAAGATTATGCTTCGATTGTGATTTGGTACGACTATATCTCTTAACAATTGCTCAAAGAATCATTCATACTTGCATACAAAGAGACAAATCAGTATTATCATCAACCCTCAAAGCACTGTAGATGGGTCATGCCAAATAAATCAAATAAGAATGCAGAGAAAGGTACAAGTAGATGAATGGCCATAGAAGCAGAGCAATTAACAAACGGAGAACTTCGATAAGCCGCAAATTGGCACACAACTACAATGGGAGGAGAATATGGTACTCTAAAGGAACATCATGGGGTAAGGGAAGAATATGATGGCTTTTCCCTCAGAATAGACAAGCATAGTCACTACAAGGATTTTAAGGAAATACTTCACAAAGAAAAACAGAGAGAATTTAGTGTCACTTATAAGCTAAAATTTCAATGATGGCCAATGCTCCAACTATCCATTTTAAGTGGATTATTGGTAGTACCCAGTGTAACCCATATGACTTGACAAGGAGAACTCATATAGAATCAATGTACCATGGATAAACTTGGTAGTTGTCTCCTCTGGAATCCCAAAACCCAGAAAAGCCACTTTAAGTTCAGAGCTTAGATTTTGATGGATTTCCCCATTGCATCTGGCATCAAATACCATTTCAACAGATTGTCACTATGTCTTCCCCTTTACAACCCACAACCAATAGCTTTATTCCCACATTTATTTCTCACGTGTTCTCATTTTTATGCTATTTCTTCAAAAAATATTCACTTAGAAGAATTTCAAACCACTTGCCACAGGCAGCTTGAGAAATGGCTTTCAGACTACAAAAATCAATGGAAAAAGAACGAAAATAAGGAGTAATAAAAGCTACTCCTATGAGAGCCACCAATGAAGCAAGAAAGTATGAAACTGCCGAAAGCAACACAGAATGGTATGACTTGACAAGAACTCCTATAGAATCAATGTACCATGGATAGACTTGGTAGTTGTCTCTTCTGGAATCCCAGAACCCAAAAAGGCCATTGTAAATTCAAAGCTTAGAATTTGATGGATTTCCCCATTGCATCTGGCATCAAATACCATTTCAACAGATGAAAAACACAACACATAATGGTATGAAGAACGATGCATCATATTGAGTGCCTTTCAAGAATTGCTTTCATCTGACATAACATATGAATAAGGAATTTTTTGTTGACTAAATCGGGAATTGAAAGAAATGGCCCAGGGCTATACATTTTTATTGTTGATAGGAACCAAACAAACAACTAAAACCCCTTTAGAACTATAACCGAAATTCAGAATTAATATAAGTTTCTTTCATGCTAAGGGTAAAGTGAATTCAGCTATAGTTCAAGGGGATATAACAAACAAACACATAAGAAAATACACTTACACGTAACATAAGTTTCATTTAGATTAAGGTGCATGAAACACTTTCAACCTAAAAAAAATTCAGCAGGCAACCTTAGGTGACATGCTACAATTTGACAATTAGCAGCGTGCATTGTTTTCTCAGGTCCATAACTGAATGATTAATCATTCAAAATTGGTTAATGTGTAAAATTTACAAATTCACTTTAGGGGCACTTGTTCCATTTAAAGAGTCATAAACGCTGAATTTAAATTTAAGATGTCACCAGCAAGATGTATTCTTACAGTGGTGGATGGCTGACAGATAAAACCATTGGCTAACAAAAATAATGTTCGATAGAGAGATTAAAAATGCCAACTGCAAAACAAAAGATGATAATCCCCAAAATTTTGCTACCAAATCTGCATTTTCTGGCAGACCTCAGGATATACAATAGCTACAACTATTGTATGTCACAGTTATGATAGAAATAAACAAGGATACATTACAAATTGCCATTAATTATTGCAGCAGAGCGCTGATATAATTATCAGCACATCGTGATAATGGTTGTAAGGTGACAAGAAACAGTGTATATCTAAATCACAAATTGTACCTACATATGCTTCAGGACTTAACTCATAGGCCTGTAACTGAATTTTTACAACCATCAAATTAATTCATGCACTATCAAACAATATCATCAATGATAAAAGATTATGCCTCATACCTTGAATCTGACCTGGAGTTTAATGCACATTTCAATCATAAGTGCTTACCTCAGATAAAATTGGCAACCGAGTTAAGGAGAAGGCTTACCTACCCAACCATAGATTGGGCAGCACTGCGGTCTTTCTTGCTGCCCAATCACCCCCAAGCCAAATTCGTGGGCATAAGGAGGTTGCTCAAGAACGAAAACAATCAGGAATCCAAGGAAAGATCTCCACCCTGGGCTGTCAAAGGGAAATGTTGAAGACGCAGTTGAACTCGTTGAAAAAATGCTTGAATGGGATTCTGTGTCTTAGAAAACAAACATTTCATCTTGTACCTAGCAAGGCCACAATAAGCAGGCTCTGAAGCCTTATTTTCAGATGAAGCCTGCATATTTCAGGCCAATCATTTCATCTTGTGCCCGGCAAGGCCACAATAAGGAGGCTTTGAAGCTTTACTTTCAGATGAAGCTTGTAGATTTTAGGCCAGACCAATTTACATTGGCAAGTGGTGTAAATATGTGCGCCAACTTACTGTCTCTGCAATATGGAGTGCAAGTTCATGCTGAGGTAATCAAAGTGGGACTTGAATCAAATGCCTTTCCGAAGCTTGCTCTTATTGAAATTTATGTGATAAAATGGAGGATGCAATCCAAGTGTTTGATTACATCTACGTGCATAACGTTTTAACATGGAATTCTTTGGTTTTCGGATATACCCAATGCGGTAGGTTAGAGCATGCAAGGTGATTATTTGATATGATTCCTAAGAGGGATGTGGTCTCTTGGAGAACATTGATTGGGATCTACACCCAATATGGGTATAGTGAGGAATCCCTCCAATAGTGCCGTGAAGTGCATAGGTCTAGCATGACGCTGAATTATATTACCTTCACTAGTGCCCTCAATTCTTGTTACCTTACACTCCATTGAGCAAGGAAGACAACTACATGGCTTGATAATCATAAGTGAACTTGAATTGGATGTCTTCTTCGGGAGTTCCCTTGCAGAAATTTATACTAAATGTGTTGGAGTATAGATAATGCACACCTTCTGTTTGATAAAATGGTTACGTGAGATGACATTTCATGGACATCAATCATTACGAGCTTGGCACCTTAGATAGTGTACACCAATTTCTTTGATACAATGGCTACAAGGAATGTAGTTTCTTGGAATGCAATGATGGAAGCATATGCCCAGGTTGGGTATGGTGAGAAAGCCCTACATATTTTTAGAGAAATGTTGTTGGAGAGAATGAAGACAGATTAGGTCACCTTCGTTAGTGTTTTAAGTTCATGTGTCTGTTTAGAAACTTTGAAGTAGGGTAGGCAAGTCCATGGACACACTATCATAAGTGAACTCAAGTCAAAATGGGAAGCCACCTGACTTGAAGACTACCATGCACATCGAATTGGTGGACCATGCAATTTGGTGAAAGCTAGCTAGTGTGGGGTTTGAAGTTTGAACCTGCAACCTGCCAACGACAACGCACATATATGAGTTTTCAAGGGAAGTGGTATTCCTAGTGAGAGATTAGAGTTTGCAAGGGAAGTGTTTGTTAAAATTCCAATAAGAATATGCGTTGAGGCAGTACAAATGGTCTCCCTCTAAATTTTCTCCTTAAGTTTAACAAAGGGTGGATCAGCTGCACAAGTAGCACCAAATGCCTCTATATTCAGACATTCAATTTTATTCGAATTGCTCGAAGCTCAAACATAGCTCTATTCTTATTAAATATCCACGTAAGAGGTCATAAGGTTGTCACAACTTATAAATTTACAATTTGCACACAGCAGTCGCCATGAATGTTTACGAAGATCCAAAATCATTGTAGTCTCTTCGAGCTTTTTCAAAGAAAACTTTCACCAAGTTGGTACTATTTCTATTTTGACAAAAATGAAGACCCCCTCAGGACAATATTGTATTTTGTTATTGGAATGGTTCATGGCTATTGTCAAAGCGTTGCAAGATTTTGCAGATTGGTAAAAATCTGTGCAAAATAAATGTTTTATTGCATTAATTGTAGAGATATGGACTCGAAATTAATCTTCCTGAGTGCAACTACTTCTTGGTTCTGGTGCCAACAAACATATTATCAGAGTGACACTTGTATGAAAGTGGTGGTTTCCTCGTATTTTATATTGTGAATGGGTGATTGAAAAGTAGGACTCTTGGCTCGCATGCAAAAATATTTCATTTCAAGGATTTGGTGATATACCTAATGTGTATATTGTAGATTAAAATGTATACACAGTAGCTGTTGGGATTCGACAACAAAGCACTAGTCATGTCTTCATGACCCAAATCCAAGAGATTTGAACCCACATGTCCAAAATGTCATTTTTGGTATTTGGATAGATATGTATATGTAATATGACTAAATATACATGACATATACTCAGTGGTTGTGGACATACAATGAAGCACTAATCAAGCAAACAATGAAATACAGGATAATACAGTGTCTAAAGAATTATTCAACCTCTTGTCTTGTAGAGAACCAACAAAGAAAAAGAAAAAGAAATATGAACAAAGAAATTGAATGCATATATATTTTGAGCCATAATTGTCCTACTTTTGGGTTGATTTGATAGGGACCATTGTAGACTTTGCGATCGATTGAAGTAGTGAAGATGAAAGGAGATGTTTAGAGTAGGTAATGAGCATAGGATGAACACTACCATCGTATCAAGTGCAAAATCTTGCCATAGTAGGCTTCAAAACTAGGTGGATACACAAAATATACTTGGGTATTTGTTTTGTTATTTTGGGAAGTATATATTGTCTTAGCATGCCTTAAAAATGATGTGGTAACTTTCAAGACAAATGAGTATTAGCCTTTCCTATCTTGTTATTCTAGCCTTTTTGGGTTTAGGGCTACCCTAGGTCTTCTCAATCAGAGTGTTTTCTAACAGAGCCCATGGCACAAGCAAAAGCAGTGAAAGCTGTGGGAATGCCTCAATTCCATATCCTTTCTATATCAATTCAAGGCATTGTCATCAGGATGGATTCAAATTGCAATGCTATAACAATACTACAAGGATTTAAGTGAACACGCTTTACTATAATGTCCTCAGTTTCTCATCAGATGGGATCATCATCGATCCTCTCTAATCTTCCTATCCTAAAAACCTCAAGGGCTTCAGTGTCAAAGGCGTGAAGAATTATGCAAATTCTGCCAGCAACTTTCTCCAGTTGTTTGACTGCAAGAACACTACATGTTGTCTGCTGAAGTGCAATATTCCTTCATGCAGCACTACAATGAGCAGTGCATGTTTGAGAGGACATTTTTCTATCCCCTTCTGAATGCGACAATATGGCATCATGGAGATGATGACTTTTCTCACTTCTCCTAGTTGCAGTGCCAGAGTTTCATTAGTTGGATACTCACTCCCACATTGACCCATTTGGACGCAAAGTGTGGGCTAAAGTGAGAGTTGGGTGTTATGGGCACTTTTTGATGATGTTCACTATGACCCCAATGTGGTCTATCAACATGCAGTAGATGTAACTGACAATGTGAGGTGTGCTTTTAAAGATGGCTATCAAGGAGATGGGTTTGGTCAAGGCACTGGATACATAAGAGTAAGGCATGGTGAGAAGGCATATGATAAGGACTATAAAAGAGATCACAGTGCCTAACTGTGAATCAAGGTTACAGTGTCATCTTATCATCAGTAATCTTTGCCATCCCTTGGTGCAAACCCACAAAGGAGATTTACTCATAAAAATATTTGTACTTAGGGATCTATACAACACAGTCTATTTTTCCAGTTTGTTTTCAATAAAAGGATAGGTCCTGTCTTCTTAGGAATATATCCTTTGTACTCTATCTACAACATACCCAGAATCCAATTCAGTCCACTTTCCAAAATGAAAAAAAAGGAAGACAGAAAGATGCTGCAAGGTTTATGGCATACAACAACACTTTCAGAATGGTAGATATCTGTGTTAAATTTTTAAGAGTGCAGGCTTCAGCACAATTGGGTAAGTTGTAGGTAAGAGTACAAAATAATGCATCCCTTGGAAGAAAGGATTGATGGATTTTATAGAAGACGATCCCTGAAAAAAGAAACTATCCCTAGAATCTAGATCCATAAGTACGAATTCTTTTATCATTTAATCTCCTGATGTGGGTTTTCACCAAGGGATGGAAAATGTTGCTAACAATAGGAAAGGCGGTTGACAATAAAAGGTAATGCAAGTTCGATTTGTAAGGAGGCATAGGGATCACAAAACCACAAGGTATGTTCCTGTCATCTGTTGGTTAGAGTAGCTGCACATCAAGAGAAGCCACAAATTTAAGAAGCAAAGTAGCGGTGACTGAGGCCAATTCAATTTTGTATCCTGCTGCAGATATGAGCTCATTTTCATTCTGCAATGTTATAGGTCAACAATGCTTTCCAGTAGGTTCCAAAGGTCTTAAGCTCTGAGTCACTAACCATGGTGCAAATTCTAGTAAGTATGAAGTTATATTGAAAGGCATTAATGTGTCTCTCTTGATAAGAGAAGAAAGCAGTAGTTGAGGTTGATAATGGAAGCTTTCTGGTTTTACAATTTTATAGTACAATACAATACACAGAATACAGAATACAGAATACAGAATACACAAACAAAGATATAATGGAATATTTCCCTCCCATTAAATTGCTAGCTTGATTTGAGATCAAACCTGAAATCGAAGATGCTCTGTTTTGTCAACCAAAAGTTCTATCTTTTCACCTGGTCAAGGACCTGTAAAACCAAGAAAAAATGTTACCTAAAAGGCTATACAAAAGTAGGAAAACTCGCAATTAAGATTACAAGAAACAATACATAAAATGGAAGCACATTCTGCACCCTGCAATGGACACAAATCCAACAGCAGGCAGTCTATCCCCAAAGGATACAAATACAGTACAAGCTGAGTAATTTCCTTCCATAAAATGAAAAAGAAAAAAATATATGTAGATGTTGGCACAAATCTATAAATGCTTGACATTAGTCTGATACCAAGATTTTATGTTCTCAAATAGATTCCAGATAAATGGCTGGAATAGTAGGAAAATAATTAACTACTTTATGCTAAAAGGTGATTTATTTGTTCTTGGGTAGAATACCATTTGTTGCAAAACATAGGAACAATATAGTTCTCTGCAATTCCCAAATTATTGGTTGCATGCGAATCTTTGGTTAGATGTTAAAAGCACATTTTCCCTAGGAAAATTGAAGCGCTTGGAGCATCTTTTTCTATTTTTCCTTTTGAGGGAATATTGTGGTTGGCTTTGTTTCAAATTTTGGGAATAACTTGAACTTTTAAGTGTGTTTGGGTATGTGTGAGGTAGAATACAACAACGTGTTCCTTTGAAGAAAGGACCATAGTGCTTTGTGCATAAGGCACGCTCTGAATTTTGAAATGATTGGTTATGCTGCATAGGCTCTTTCGTGAGTTTTTACCAATGGATGGCAAAGGGGATGCTGAAAATAAAAATGATAATAGAAAAGGTGGTTGAAAATAACATAATAATGTAACTTATATTTGTTGGGAGCATTGCTGTGTCGGGATCACAAAATCACAAGATATGTGTCTGTCCTCTGTTGGTCAGAGTAATGGCACATTGAGTTGAGCATCAGGCAGCAGGGGTGGCTGAGGTTGATTCAACGGTGTACAAGGTTGATCCAACACTAGTGTACACCTCTGTCAACTGTCATCACTTCTTGCCTACTACTGAAAACTGGGCAGTATGCCAATGCTATAGTTATATGATCATAATGCCTACCTGTACATCTCATCTTATTTTTAGTAATCTTTGCCATCCCTTGGTGCAAACCCACAAAGGAGATTTATTCAAAAAAATGTTTCTACTTAAGAATGTATACAACAAAGTCTAGTTTTCCAGTGCGTTTTCAATAAAAGGATTGGTCTTGTCTTCTAAGGGATACATCCTTTGCACTCTATCTACAACATACTCATAATGCAATTCAGTCCACTTTCCCAATATGAAACAAAGTCAGCCACGAAATCCCCTCAAAAGGAAGACATATAAAGATGTTGCAAGGTTTATGGCATACAACAACACTTTCAGAATGGTAGATAGCTACGTTAAATTTTTAAGAGTGCAGGCTTCAACACAATTGGGTAAGTTGTAGGTAAGAGTACAAAATAATGCATCCCTTGGAAGAAAGGACTGATTGATTGTATAGAAGATGATCCCTGAAAAAATAAACTATCCCTAGATACATAAGTAAAAATGCTTTTATCAATAATATCCTGATGTGGGTTTTCATTGAGGGATGGAAAATGTTGCTAGCAATAGGAAAGGTGGTTGAAAATAAAAGGTAATGCAAGTTGGATTTGCAGGGAGGCATAGGGATCACAAAACCACAAGGTATGTGCCTGCCATCTATTGGTCAAAGTAGCTGCACATCAAGACAAGCCACAGATTCAAGAAGGCAAGTAGTGGTGACTGAGGCCAATTCAATTTTATTTCCTGCCGCGGATATGAGCCCATTTTCATTTTGCAATGGTATAGGTCAACAATGCTCTCCAGCAGGTTCCAAACGTCTCAAGCTCTGAGCCACTAAACATGGTGCATCAAATTCTAGTAAGTAAGAAGTTACATTGAAAGGAATTAACATCTCTCTCTTGATAAGGGCAGAAAGCAATAGTTGAGGTTGATAACGGAAGCTTCAGGAATAGAACCCTGGTAGACCTTATCTGATGTCTATTTTTGAAGTAATCCATGGGCTATTAGATGACGAACACTACCAAATACCACCCCCCCCACAACAAAAAATAAATTAATAATCCTGAAAAACAGTGTTGTTTAGCAAAACTCACTAAATTTGTTTGAGTTATGATTTAATAGCCATGGTACGGTATTTTTATTAATGATTAGGTCACAGTTTGCAGGACAGATTAGTTAGACTAAATATGAGATCAAAGTTGTTTGGTGTTCTCTTGTGATCTGCACTGAGTATGTATTGTGATTCACTGAAGCCTGAAATTGACATCCAAGATTATGTACTTCTGCTAGTCTTGCTTTATGATATCTACCTGTATTGATTAGCCAAAGGTTCTTTGGTGGAAATTGTGCGAATGGTCAGTATTTTTTAAGATTTCGAGAGAATGTGTACTCTTTTTATTACTTCGATGAGCTACAGTTTTTTGTTTGGTGAGACTGCAAATACAAATGTGATGGTTAGAGAATTTTGCATCTTGCCATTTCTTATGTTATCAATATTGTTGCAATGGCAGAGATATCTGAAAAACCATGAAGAAGTGGAGCTTTCAGGTTTAGGAATGGGTACGTTATAAGATTACCTCATCCTTTATCTTGATAATTCGATTTACGTTTTCCTTTAAATCAATTCTTTCCTGTCCTGCATTAAATATGAATTCTGTGCATTCATTGATTTTGAGTCAAACTTGAGAAATTGCTGATTTAGTTGTCTTTCTTATAACAGCTATTGCAACAGTTGTGACAGTAGCTGAAATATTGAAGAACAATAGGCTGGCAGTAGAAAAGTGTAAGAACCCTATGGATTTCTAACACTGCTAAATTCAATATTTTTGTTTTTGATAATAGGTTAAATGCTATGCGCATAATCTAATATGTAATATTATTGTGTAGGAATCTTGACTTCTACTGTTGACATGAAAGATGAGACAAGGAGCAGGCCAATCCAGAAGGCTAAGCTATATTGCTTTTGTGTTCCATGCGATGGGCCTTGCTAGTTTCCATTAATTTTATGCGTGGTCTGGGTATAATTCATTGTGGTTTTTTGACTCCATAGATTGAAATAATATTGAGAAAATCACGTAACTTTGAGGAATTGATGGATGTTGCTGCTGAGGAAGGAGAGCATGACAAGGCAAATGAGAACAGTTAGGAGTCATAAATGATAATTGTATCAGGACCTTTTGTGTTCTATTAAACTAGAGCCATTTAGGCATGTAACTTGCAAGGTGATTCCTTGTTGTCATAGTAATGACATGCAGGGGTTTACACAATGAGAATTTATCATTAGATTGTTCATTTAGCATTCTTTATTTACCTTAGTATTGTTCATAACACCACCTGTATATTTTCAGATTCCAGTCAGTTTGGGATTTGGTTTCATAAAGTCAGTATATTGTAAGATGTATCATTTATATGGACTTTGTAAATAATGAATTTGGACGAGTTAAAATTTTTGCAAATTTGTATTGTTCTGAGCTACTCTAGTTTATTTGTTTATTGTCAGTGCCATTTTAAATGGTTATATTTTAAAATGTAAACATCATTATGTCGTTTACTAAATCTGGAGGCAACTGGCACTAAGAACAATTGTTATGAAGCATGTGTTTCAAGGGAGGTAGAAATATATAGTTTTTAAATTCTTCCTCTTTTTTTTTAGGATGTGACTATAACCTGGTGCATTTTTTTTGTGTTTGGTTGCCACCAAACAGATTAAGCTGATTAAGAGTACAAAAGAACTTTCTTTCCTCTCTTAATCTTTATATGCTGTTAGTAGATTAAGAATAAATTATGGCAAGTCGATAAATTTATGGGATACCAGAACCACCTCATTGATTTTGCTCTTGGCCCAATAGGGCTTCTATTAGCTCCCATTCAATTCCTGGTGATCTCTATGCCCAACACCTTTACTTCTCAGACCATGGGATTATTGCTATGTTGCAAGAAACAACCCCCAAACTGGCATACCCATACCCGAAAAGCCTCAAAACACGCCACTGAAATGCAGCCAAAATGCTTGTATGGCATATCCAGATTTTGAAACACAACTGAAATGCTACTGAAATGTTTCGGGGGCGTTTAGGCCCAAATCTTATATCTTACTAGTAATGTTTATGATGAAGAAAATAAAAATGATAATAGAAAAGGTGGTTGAAAATAACATAATAATGTAACTTATATTTGTTGGGAGCCTTGCTGTGTCGGGATCACAAAATCACAAGATATGTGTCTGTCCTCTGTTGATCAGAGTAATGGCACATTGAGTTGAGCATCAGGCAGCAGGGGTGGCTGAGGTTGGTTCAACGGTGTACAAGGTTGATCCAACACTAGTGTACACCTCTGTCAACTGTCACCACTGCTTGCCTACTACTGAAAACTGGGCAGTATGCCAATGCTATAGTTATATGATCACAATGCCTATCTGTACATCTAAGTTACCGTATCATCTTATTTTTAGTAATCTTTTCCATCCCTTGGTGCAAACCCACAAAGGAGATTTATTCATAGAAAGATTTCTATTTAAGCATGTACACAACACAGTCTAGTTTTTCCAGTGTGTTTTCAATAAAAGGATTCATCTTGCCTTCTAAGGGATACATCCTTTAGACTCTATCTACAACATAGCCATAATGTAATTCAGTCCACTTTCCCAATATGAAATAAAGTCAGCCACGAAATCCCCTCAAAAGGAAGACATATAAAGATGCTGCAAGGTTTATGTCATACAACAACACTTCCAGAATGGTAGATAGCTACGTTAAATTTTTAAGAGTGCAGGCTTCAACACAACTGGGTAAGTTGTAGGTAAGAGTACAAAATAATGCATCCCTTGGAAGAAAGGATTGATGGATCGTATAGAAGATGATCCCTGAAAAAATAAACTATCCCTAGATCCGTAAGTACAAATACTTTTATCAATAATCTCCTGATGTGGGTTTTCACTGAGGGATGGAAAATGTTGCTAACAATAGGAAAGGTGGTTGAAAATAAAAGGTAATGCAAGTTGGATTTGCATGGAGGAATAGGGATCATAAAACCACAAGGTATGTGCCTGCCATCTATTGGTCAAAGTAGCTGCACATCAAGACAAGCCACAGATTCAAGAAGGCAAGTAGTGGTAACTGAGGCCAATTCAATTTTATTTACTGCTGCAGATATGAGCCCATTTTCATTCTGCAATGTTGTATGTCAACAATGCTCTCCAGCAGGTTCCAAACATCTCAAGCTCTGAGTCACTAACTATAGTGCATCAAATTCTAGTAAGTAAGAAGCTACATTGAAAGGAATTAACATCTCTCTCTTGACAAGGGCAGAAAGCAATAGTTGAGGTTGATAATGAAAACTTTCTGGTTTTACAATTTTATAGTACAATACAAAATACACACATATATAGTACAGAATATATAATACAAAATACACTCACACACATATATATAAATTGTGATACATGCACACCGAGACTGTGGCATCAGGGCCCAAAGAATAGTCAAACAAGGTTGGGGGATAATGTCTCAAAATGAATACCAAGGGATTCTGTAGCAGTAACGGTGGTCACACAAATATCTTACAAGCATAAATTAACCCATATAAAATGCACTTAAAGAGGACCACCATTGTTTTAGGGCATACATTTTAGGAAGGGGCACAAGGCGAGCCCAATGAATTCCTCCAACATCTCCATCTCACATGCCACAGCCTTCTCCACAAATGTATTTCAGACGTACAAGTTTGATATAATGTTAAATTTTCAGTTTCATGGCATGGCGGGCAGTTCTACACTTAAAACCCTAAAGAAAGTAAACTGAGACAGCTTAGAATACTATCTAAATAGGGGAATTCTAAGCACCAGTTCTACTAACACCTAACTCTAAAAATCAGAACATCAGGCTATAGAGATTCGAAACAACAGATGTAAATTCCGATTCTGTTTAAAACAGAGTTCTGGAAACTAGGACAGTGAAAGGAATTTGCAGCACACAGTCACATATATCTTAACTGGAAAAGACTTCCACAACAAATTTTTTCACTCCTAAAACATGTCTGTAATGAAGCACCCTATCTCCCTTTATAGAACTAGAGAGCAAGGGTTATAATGAATGTGGAAAAAACAACAAACCACCTATCTTAAGGAAAGTTTTGTGACCCTACTGTGCCTAGGAGAGAGTACCCTCATGCATGGAATACGCTACCTAGAATAGACTACCCACCGGAGAGAACAAAGTGTAAATATGAATGCACCTTCCAACCTTGGAAATAATGGAAAGTATAAATCTGGAAGCTCACCTAAATCATGCACTCTGTCTAAGACTGAACTTACAACAACACCCTACTCATCTAAAGATAGCACATGCATGTGCCTCACACATTGGTTGCCTACTTAATTGTTGTGCGTTCCTAGTGGATTCTCTACTGCACCACCATTCCAAACATAAACAAGTGTACGAAGAAGAATGGCCGACAACATGTACAATCTCACAAAACGCTCAATAATGGCACATGTAAAATCTAAGCTTTCTATTTTTTACAAGATTGTTCTAACGAGTTTTTGATGTATAATTCCAAAGCATTATTTATATTAAATGCAGATGCAGGGGCAAGGTCCTATGTAGAGAATTGGAGATGGTGAAGTGGGAGCCTATTTATATCTATGAGATGAAAGGCATTTATGAGTTGGTGCAGCACTCCTCTAACATCAGGCTCCACTTTAATAAAAAGGTAGGGTCTTGGAGATCCAGTGGAGAGACAGTTGCAGTGTTGTCAGTTTATTGGAAAGGGTCATGTCTCTTTTAAACATAAAATTTGGGGTTGGTTATTGCTTCATCACGGATTAGCTTACCAGAGTAGGTTGCACAAATTTGGTACTATTAGAACCTCTGAAGTACAATCTTCAATGGAACTAAACTTTACTTTATGTGTGGAGGAATATGTCAACTTTACAAGATTTCCTGTAGCAGCATTAAGCACAGATGTGGTATTTTCAATTGTTTGAGTCCCAAACCTACCATGTGATTATATTGCTTCCAAAGGGGGGACTATAGACAAGGGTGATATTTCCAGGTGATTTTATGTAGCATCATCACACACTTTGATGGCTTTACCCATTGCTTTGGGTTCATGCCTGCCATATGATTCGTACACTCCTGAATTAGTATCCTTGCAAACAATAGTTGTCTCATTCATCATATCAGACAGTGACATACCATGAGGTTCCAGCACTGACATAGGATCTTCATGGAAAATAACCCCTGCTCTCTTGAAGGAGGATGATACAGCCACATAATTTCCCAAAGCACCTTGGAACATTCCTGCAAATTTACTAATTTGTAGGGACTCAACCGAGGCATTGTTGGGTGATTCTGAACAAAGATCTTCACTGATATGCCTACAGATTTCCCTCCAGCTGTCTGGAAAATGACTGTCGGCTCTCCAACTTCTCCTTTACATCTAAACCTCTCATCATGATAACTTACAGAAGGCAAGGAATTCGACAGAGTATCATTCTTTGTACAATGCTTATAATTCACTTCTCCTCCCCTCAAAGATGATCTGAACGGTGCGTGTTTTCTGCTAGGCTTTTGGAAGGTATTTACTCTTTCAGTGTCCTTGTTTGGCATTTGGGGAGGAAGCTGTGGAGCAGCAGCATTGCTCTGTATCAAGCTAGAATCATACACAACACCTTTTTCAATGCAGAATTGCTCATTTGGCTTACTACTTTGTTAGTTATTGGCGAACTCTGAAGAATGGGGCTTGCAGTTATGTATATCAATTGAATGTCATGTAAGGAGCTGTCATTACTCTATGTGAAGAGATGTTATCCTCAGCTTTTTCCAAAGATGATTGAAACCCTGTGCATCATGAGGAGGGGAAAAAAGTAATTAAATATTTGACCTAAAGATTCAGAGCTAATTAAATTCATTAGATAATGTCCAAGAATACCCATTAATCCACGTGAACTTGACAAAAGCAGTGAAATCAGAAATCTATTCTGCAAATATTATGATAGTACTTCAAAAAACTCCTTTAGGAGTTTAATGAGCGGTCAAAAAACAACATTTATTGCATGATCAAGTCCAACCATAGTTGAAAAATGACGACCATGTGCATGCTCCTTGCAATTTTTGCCTTCAAAAAACAGGTGAATTTTTTTAAGACAGTCTCTGATGTGCAGTTTAACAATTTGGCAGTGTTAAAGATATATGTTTGAAGTAAAAATACATAAATATTATGTACATGTACAAAAATTCATGTACTAAAAGCCTACGCAGTGAGGCAGGAAGTGCATTGTGAATTTTTAGGGATTCAAATGATTTTTCTCATAGGGATCCAATTGTAGGGTATGACCTTAATTTGTAAGCCTCAGTTCAATATAAAATATTTAAACCAGTAATAAAATAAAAACCCAGGAGGAAAAAGGACAACTTGATAAACTATTATTTTCATTCCTCTAATTACATGAGCTACCAAACCCTAAACCAACTAAAAATCCAACATCAACATACCGAACAGAGTTAAAAAATTAAAGCTGCAAAATACAGATTTGAATTTTTTTTTTTTTCTATTTTTTTGTTTGAAACAAAATTAAAATACCTTTCGACATGAATTCAACCATGGAGGGTAGGGGGCTAAAATTCTCATCATCGTCTGTAACGCGACCGCCATTTGCAGGGACAAAGTTTTAAGTTCTGAGGAGAGTCCATTTTCCGAGATCATCTTCAACAGGGACCACATGCCACATTGGAACCTCCTTCCTCACTCCCATCCCATTCATTCGTTGTGCAATCAGACCGTGTCACTGACATTGGAGATTAATCTCATTGCTCGGAATCCTCCAAATTTGGTTGAATTTGCAAATAATATTTGTAAACCATGTTACGGAAGAAAAGGTCTCACTGGAAAAGTTTATGGCGGGAGATTTTGAACATGAAAATTTCATTTAATAACAGTTGCTCATGGAAGCATGGTAGGTGCATGACATATGCAACCATCCCCAAGTAATAGTATTATATTAAATTTGTTCAAAGTATTATCCATGTATTGGAAGAGTCTTTCAAAGTAACACAATATGAGTATTATATTGATATTAATATTATAATAGGTTTTTTTTAGTAATTCAATACAGAAGTATTTTTATTAATATAAAAAGTTTACATTAATAGTATATGATAGAATCAGTGTAAAGATGGCCATAAACGAAGCAGGTCTATGGATGGCCATGAAACAAAGTCCATAACACATATAGGAAATGAAAAAACAGAGGCATTGGAATCCTGCAGATTGGGATTGATCAACACTATGTTTTTTCTTTCCTTTCTTCTTTGTTACTTTGATATAACCTTCTAGATGTCTGGCTACCAAACCCACCTTAAGATTGTTTTGACAATCCAAGGAGGCATATATGTTAGAGTCAGAAGAGGTTGATTCACGGGCGCGCTTCATGGCACCAATCGGAATATTGTTACTAAGTTCTTCTCTTTTGGCTAATAAAACTTGGATCTCTTGATATCCTTCATGAGGCTTTTGGAGATCTAAATCTTGGGCCTCGTCTGATGTGAGCATGTCATCATCAGACTCATCATCTTCCTGATCCAAGGAAGAGGAATCCTCTTCTTCTTGAGGAGGCGCACTACATAGCTTCCATACTTTAGATATGGGCTTCTGTTTGACTGGTTTTTGAGAACAAGAATTTTGAAGATGACCTGTTTTATGGCAAAGTCGACTTAGAAAAGCAATGTTCTCATAGTCCAGTTGTTGGGTACAGTGAAAATCACTTATTTATAAATTAATTTTTCCATGAAATCCATTGTTGATGTTGAGTTCTATGCAAATCTTGCCATAGGTGAAGACTCCACACTAGCCTCGCGAGGGATCTACAGCCAGAAAACAACCCAAGGTGTTTCCAATACCTAGAAACACTGAAGAATGTCATAGATGGGCCAACAAATTTAGGATCCTAACCCAAATAGGTAGCTTTGTGATCATAGTTGTGGAGGGGTCAAAATCTGGGAACCAAGGGGCCAAGAAGAGCCCAACTTTTCCCCAAAACCAAGGCCCCTTAGAAAGAGCATTTTGATAATCCGCATCATTGTAAAAAATGATGATGAATAAGCCCTTGGAACATAAGAGGACCTTCCATGTCTTGGTCCAAGTTTAATGGATCCATTGGTAAAGGTTTGTTGTACATGGCCATAACCCATTGAAATAACAAATGAGGTCATTACCTGTGAACAACTCATAGATTCTATCCAGATATGGCTGAGTGATTTCCATGGAAGGAACATCCTCAACTTTGTCTATTATAAAAGGACTCGGAGCAATGTGGGTTTGAGCTGACTTGCCCAAGGGCATGGGATGTTTCTAAGGTGGCTCTGCACTTTGGTAGTCTTAGTTTAAGACCTCGTCTTTGTAAGAGGAGGCTTGGGAAGAGGAAGTCTTTCCCAAATCTTCCCCACGCAGTGGAAGAGCCAAGAAAATTGTGACATCCCTGCGTATATTATAAACAGAGAGAGAAAAGAGACTTCCATTTGCTTACCTTCGAAAAGAAGGCATTGAAATCCAAAGGGTAGCCCTGTTTTGAATTCCAACAATAGCTTGAGGTCTTTTACCATATTTGTAGCTCTAACCATTATTATAGTATGGATTTGGGTTCTTTTTATTTTTGGAGTGTGTTGTCAAATTGAATAAGGCGTTGTCTAATTATTATATATATTTTTAAGTGTTTTGCTAGAATTTGGGGAAATAATTTTTTATCAAATTGTGATCTTTTTGTCGTCTAAAATACATTTTTGACTATACATGGATTCTACCCTGTGAAACTCCTAGGACGTTGAGAATGTGGGCAGTTCACAATTCAAACTTGTGATTCCAATAAATCTTTAGTGGATATGCCCAAAAACACTCCAAACAGATACTGGGAAACAAGATTTTTTTATTTCTAGGACAATGGAGACTTTATTTGTAGAAATAAATATTTTTCTAAATTTTTAAAGTGCCATTACATAAATTGGATTATATATGTAAGTATTATCTATAGTTTTAAAGGTATGTTTAAGTGTTTATGAGTTAAATGGGTTTTATGGTCTATATTTTTAAAGATTAAATTCAGTCATAGTTGATGTTTTATTTTATTGATTTTTATTTATTTATAAATTTACTTATAAAGGTTTTTATTTTATTCTCAATTCTCTAATATGAGATTTTTTTATTTATTTTGGCTAGTATATGCAAGTTTTATGAAATTTCCATATTCAGGTTGTAATAATTTTTGGAATGTGATTACGTGGTGTGCTGTTCTAATTTAGATTGATTTGTATTTATTTCCTCAAAGCATGTGAGTCCCATTTAGTTAGTGCTTGGTGTAATTAATCTTTCTATGGGATAGAGTTATTACAATTGAATGTATGTGAATGCAGCGGAGTGTTTGGAGGACAGATGCAGAAGTTGGGTACCAGAGATTGATCAACAGAGAGCAAGATTGGTAGCAGTGCAGTTGGCACAGTGCAAGAGACAACCACAGTGCAAATGATTTAGAGGGTCAGAATCAACAACAGTCAGATTCCAACATTCATTGTATTATGTTGAATGCAGTTAAGTTCAGGTAATTTTGGATGTCTTTCAGTTGCTTCTCTCAACAACTGAGTTGCAGTACGAATAAAGTGTTAGCAGTGGCAGTGCTAGCAACATAGAAAATGTAGCGTTTGAGAGGGAGCTATACTACAGGTGTAGCAGTGACAGTGTCATGGGCAGCAATACAGTAGCAGCAACAACACAGTGTTGGTGGCAGTAGTAGTGCAGAAAGGAGGTGCTTCAAAAACAGAGCAGCGTGCAAGTAGACATTGTTGCTAGAGCACTTTCCTCGCTAAGAGGGAGTGTTAGTTTTTGGTAGCATCAGATGTTCTCTAGCCTTGAAATTTGGTGGAGAGTCTAAGGCACATGATTTCTAAAGAACCCAGAAACTGTTTGGTGAAATTCCACCTGTATTGTATTCTATTAAAATAATTAATATTTTTAATGGGGTTCCTAAGTCTAAGCTTAGCAAAATTAAAATATTAATGAGTATTAATCAAAATATGGGTGAGAATGATCTAGAAGGTGGATCAAGTCATGTTTTAATCTTATCCGTTGATTAGAGACTTATTCTCGGCCGTTGAAGACTCAACGGGAAAAGTATAAAATGGAGGCTTGGGGTTCATTTAGAAACACACATAGAGAGATTGAGGAAATCAATTTTCTAAGGTGAGAAGTTCTCAAGAGGAAAATTGATTGGGGGAATCTTGCAACAGAGGGGCAGTGAGAATCTGTAAGAAGGACTTACTGGAAAACACTAACAGAGAGGCAGAGAGAGCTTGCAGAGAGGCAGTGTAGTAGCCGCGAAAGACTGACGCTGGGTCAGTCTAGGCCCACGTAGTTCTGACACAGAGCTAGAAGGGCCAGCGCAGAGTAGAAAAGTTTCCTTTCACGTAGAATCCAGAACTCCTCGAATAGCCGGAACTGCCGGAACTGTCGGGAAATGTCGAAACTGCTGGAATTGCTAGGAGAGCTGACATTGGGCTGATGCATAGCCAACGTAGAAATAGCCGAGGTTAGCCAATCTTGTGCCAGATCAGTCAGAATTCTGCCAGTGAAGTGAGGTAAAACTCACTCAGATTTTTCGCCAGTATTTTCTTTGTAAATGATTGTTAGATGAGCATTCTAGAGTTGTATTCAAATATTTCTCCTGCAAAATAATAAACCCTCAAAACTGCTGCACCGGTTTTCTTGCATTGGGTTTTTCCGGGGACTATTGTGTCAAAAAATAAGTGTTTCCTATATCTTTTTCTTTGCTCTGTTCTCTGTTTCATGAGATCAAAAATTTAATTAGTGTAGGCTATGTTGATTTGGGGCAACATCGGATGTTCTCTAGGCATGAAAATTGGTGGATAGGCTAAAGCACATGAGATCTCAAAGGCCTAGAAATGTTTTGGCGAAATTCTACCCGGTGAGAGAGATATTAATATAATTAATATTTTTAATGGGTTCCTAAGTCTAAACTTAGGAAAATAAAAATATTAGTGGGTATTAATATAGAACTGGGTTGGAAGGTTCTAAATGACATGGATCAAGCCAAATCTAATTTTAGTTGTTGATTAGAGATGTAATATCGGTTGTTGAAGACTCAACAGAAAAAGTATAAGAGGAGGCTTGAAGGTTAGTTGGAGAGACACCAAGTTGATCAGTCAATTCGATTTTCTGGAGCAGGTTTGCTAAGAAAAATCGAACCAGTGATCAGAGTTGCAGCGAGGGGCAGTGAATGCATAGCAAAGAGGCAAAGATATTGCTGAAAGACCAGTGCAGAGGCAGAGAAGGCTACACAAAGCCAGCAAGAGCCACATAAAGGGCCAGAGTGACTGCGCAAAGCACTAGAGGGCCTGTGTGAGTTACACAGAGAGCCAAAGAGCCAACGCAGAGCATTTGTAGGCTGACGCAGAGGGTTCTAGGCTAATGCAGAGGTCAGGAGGGCTAACGCAGAGCCTCAAAGAGGCGTTGGAGAGTTTTTCGTGGAGCAGACTTGCCAAATATCTGCTTCAGAAGAGAGGTATTACTGCCAAATTGATTTCTCTGTTGGGTGAGCTAGTTTGGCACCCTAGTTGTACTCAAAAAAGTTGCTTAATAATAAAACCCTCGGAACTACTGCACCAGTTTTCCCAAGTTGGGTTTTTCCGGGGACGATTGTCCAAAAATAACGGTGTCCCTTGTGTGTTTGTCTATTTCTTTTAGTTGATGATCTGTAGATGGATGAGACTGCATTTGTGTTTATTTCAGTATTTTTATGGTTAAATAACTTGTTCAGTAATTAAACAAGTAGGTGAAATATACTAGATAGTGCAGGAAAATTTATAACGGGTTAGACTTAGAAATTTCAACAGGCTGCAGAAGTAATTTGCTTAAGTATTAAGAAGAATAACTTATTGAATGTAATTTAAAGATCAAGTAGGAGAAGTAGATTCAAATTTTCTGCAGTAGGGGTTCCTTCGAGTATAGGAATTTTCACACATGAGAGTACAATGCCATTACCAAGGGAGAGGTGTGATTTTCAAGGCAAAGTACAACTCAAAAAGTAGAGGGAGTGTTCTCAACAATGTGGGCAATAAGTGTAGCATAGAAATTGAGGATGATACTATGCATTAAATGCTCAGTTCGTGCAACAGAAGTATATTTTGAGGAGTTATGCATGAAATTCGAAGGGGTTTTTGTTGCATTAAGTGTTGTCTAAAATAAATGCAAATTTCAAGGGTTTGGGCACGAGTTTCAAGGGTCTGACAATGCATTAATTTCTGTTTGTTCATTCAATGGGTTGCACATAGTTTTAAGCAATGACAACACAAAAAATCGAGGTGAGGGCATGATTTTTGAGGCAACAAAGGCACAAAATTCGAGGAGGCAATCATAATGAATCCCAAGAAGATAAATTGTGCATTTATTGCTGTAAAATTTATATGAAACAAATAAGAAATTCCTCTCTCTCACTAGTTTCCCCTTAAGGCTTTTCCAGGGTCTATTCACCAAAAATCCTTGTACAAAAATTTTGTGGGTTTGTTGGTGTTTTATCTCAGCAAAAGGCAAAAAGTAGATTAGACACTTGTCTTTCAATTTATGAAATATTCATGTCTATGACAACAACAAATAAACATGTGGCTTGAGCATTAAACATGATGAAACTTCACTAAACTTGAAACTGGATTGGGTCTAAGCAATAATTTCTACATGGTATCAAAGCTTGGTGGACCAAAGTGTTGTGAAAGTGAACAAACAACAAACAAATCAGCAAGCATAAACAACGATTTGTGTTTGAAAGGGAGTAATTGTTTGAAGCTGTGGGCAGATTGCGAGGAGAGAAGCTGGTGGGGTGTTGTTTCTACCGAGATAGAACAATACCAAATAGGGCAAAAACAAGGTAGAAGGAGTCGCTACCGAGGCGGATTTCTAGCCAAGGAATCCGGATTAGTGTTGCAGGTGCATAGGAGATCGAAGAGGTGCGACTCAACGGTTGGCAGGTGGATTTCCAAGAGGGAAATCGAGACTCAGAGGGAGTCTAACAGAGAACTTCCAGACAAGAAGTAGAGACTTAGAGGGAGTCGAAGAGAGAACTTCCAGAGGGAAGTAGAGACTCGGAGGAGTCAAAAGGAAGAGTAGAGAGATGACCATGAATGGACTGAGGGATCAAGACAAGCTAGACAGGGCGTGCAACTTTGTGGGCTAGAAGGCCAGGATCTTGTCCATTCTAGATAAACACCACATCAATGCCTTCGCCTTGAGAACAGTGGCTATCCCAATTGACCCGACTAACAACAAAAAGCACGAGGAGGCAATGGCCAAGGCGAAATGCATCATCGTTGATGGGGTCAAGGATCATATAGTCCAACATATTGCCGAGAAGGAGACGACAAAGGAAATGTGACACCTTGAAGACGTTGTACCAACATACTTCTGTGCAGAGGAAGATGTTACTTGAGAATTAGCTGCGGTCATACTAGATGCAGAAGGGGGAGCAGATAGATCACTTCCTCGTTAGATTGAAGGAGATACGGGACCAACTGACTTCCATAGGGGCCACGCCAGATCAAGAGTTGATGGTGAGGATTACCCTAAAAGCAGTCTCTGAGGAGTGGGAGACATTTTTCCAGAGCATTCTGGGCAGGGCGAATCTTCCAGATTGGGAAGAATTGTGGACAGTTCTTCGCCGAGAAGAGATGAGACGGCTGTCCAAGATGGGAAGTAGCAGCAAAGGAGTCCGGATCAAGAAGGAAGAGGAAGAAGATGCATCTCTAGCATCTGCGGGAAAGCAGGAGAAGAGGAAGAAAAAGGACCTTTCCAAGATTAAGTGCTTCAACTGTGCGGAACTAGGTCATTATGCGAACCAGTGTCTGAGGAAGAAGAACAAGGGAGAGGCATCTGACTCCAAGGCAATGCTAGTGAAGGTGGAAAAGGAGGTAGAGTAGGATGACGATTATGCCACGACTACTCATGTACCTCTAGAGAAGAGGTGGGACGACATCAAGCTATAGTCAGGAGGACTATAGGCGATGAGGGGCAAGATCCTTGAGGTACCCAAACTCTTGGATCATACCTTGCTACGGGAGCCCCAAAGAGAGAGTAGCAGGACTGGCGGATGTCGGTAGAAACAGAGGCGGATGAAGTGGCAGAGAATGCTACAGTGCAGTAGTCCCGAGCAGTGCATAGCTAGCAGGCTGCAGTAGTGCGAGAGGCACAGAGGAGGTTGCATCAGTGCAGGATGGCACAGAGAGGATTGCAGTGGTGTGAGAGGCAAGGAGTTGTTGCAGCAACACAGAGGGTGTAGAGGGAGCACATGATACCAGTAGAGAGAGCTTCAACATCGAGAGTGTTGCTAGCCCGACAGGGATGTCAGTAGTTGGGTGGATCAGTTACTTACTTCTAAGTAACTCAGTTGCAATGCAATAGCAGTTAGCAGTAGCATGATGCAGCATGATGAGAAGGGGTTGCAGTGCAGATGTAGTGTTGGGAGAAAGGACCAGCAGCAACACGGATGCAGAGGGAGCTGTCGGCAGCAGTGGCAGTGACAAACCCATGGTAGCAATGCAGAGGATGTTGGGCGGGGAGGCCTAGCATCATCATAGGTACCGGTGCCGTATAATCAGAGTGATGCTCAGTGTGGAGTATTACTAGAGCACAGTCCTCGCTAAGAGAGATTGTTGATTTGTGGTAGCATCGAATGTGATCTAGCCATGAAAATTGATGGAGAGGCTAAATCACATGAGATCTCCAAGACCCAGAAATGGTTTGGGCAGATTCTACCCGATTAAGGAGATATTAAAATAATTAATACTTTTAATGGAGTTCCTAAATCTAAATTTAGGAAAAAAAAAATATTAATGGTATTAATATAAAACTCAGTTAGAAGGTTCCAAATGACATGGATCAAGCCAAATCTAATCTTAACCTTTGATTAGAGATGTAATCTCGGTCATTGAAGGACTAACAGGAAAAGTATAAGAGGAGGCTTGAGGGTCAGTTGGAGACACACCAGAGTGATCAGTCATTCGATTTTCTAGAGCGAGATTTGCAAAGAAAAGTCGAATCAGTGATCAGTTTACAGTGAGGCGCAGTGAGTACGAGACGGAGAGACAAAGATAGTGCCGAGAGACCAGCGCAAAAGCAAAGAGAGGAAGATGCTGAGCCAGAGAGAGCCACGCAGAGCTAGCAGGGACTGCACAGAGCCCAAAAGACCCTGCGTCATCCATGCAAAGGCTGCAGGAGTGATGAAAAGGGCTATTGAGGCTGCGTAGTGCCTCAGAGGGCTGACATAGGGGGTTCCGGGTTGACGCTAAGGCCAGGTGGGCTGACGTTGAGCTTTAGAGTGTGTTGGAGCGGGTTTTGTGGGGCAGATTTTTTGAATATCTACTTCCGAATAGAGAGGTATTACTGCCGGATTGTTTTCTCTATCGTGTGAGCCGGTTTGGCACCCAGTTGTACTCAGATAGATTATATAATAAAATAACCCTCATAATTGCTGCACCAGTTTTCCCGAGTTGGGTCTTTCTAGGGACGAGTTGTCCAAAAATAATGGTGTCACTTGTGTGTTTGCTATTTCTTTTAGTTGTTGATTTGTAGATGGTTGAGACTCTATTGTGTTTATTTTAGTGTTTATATGATTAAATAACTTGTTCGTAATTAACAAGTAGGAGAAATAAACCAGAGAATATAGATAAAATTTCTAACGGGTAATACTTAGAAATTTCAACACTATGGTTCCAGGCTCATGCTATGTATATGAACTTCTTGGTGTTGTAAGCTCCGTAATTCTGAGTTGCTTTCCTCACTTTGTCTATTATCATTTACTTTAAAACAATTTGATTAAACTGTGAAGTTCTGAAGGGCAGGGCCTCCACTGTCTTGTTTTATTTCTTAAATCTAGTTATGTGAATCAAGGCTTATATCATTGGCTTACATCTTTGGGAAGAAGAACCACTCTCTCGTGTTCATGTTTGAAACATAGGTGATGTCTCTTGTTATTCAAAAGTCATTTGAGACACATTGATCTGGATGACCCTAGGCAATAGTCTTGTCAGCAATCCAAGGCTGTCTCTAGGGGGCTTTCTCTGTATTATGTTGCATTTGTGCTGCATATGCAGGTTTTAGCCACAAAATCTTCTGGCGCTGTTGCCAAGGAACTTATTGAAGGATTTTTCCCCTAGGATATGACAAGCTAAACACTCTCTAGACAGTTGAACGGAGATGTTTCGATTGCACTCAATTCACCTTGGTGACTCCACTACAATCTACTCATTATTCATCATCTTGGCATCTAAAAGGCCTCACACTCGGTTAAACACCTCTCAGAAGAAGGCTCCATTTGTATCTGACCCTGAAAAGTTGATTTCCAAGAGAAATTGGAAAGAGAAAACCCCACCTACCTGTGCCACCATCTCACCAGCATTTGTCGCTGCCCCTTCCAGTTCTCAGCCTACCGTTGTGCATTGCTCAGGGTTGGCTCCTAAGATCTTGATATACCCAATTTCCAGCCCATCTACTCGAAACCCTGTGGTCTTGACCCAAGTCTCTCAAGAAAATCTCCATCCCCCACCCTTATTTTAGATGGTTGTCCCAGGCTTTTTGTTGAATAGGTATGCTCCTCTTGACTTACCTAAGTGCCTGAAATACCTTGAAGCTTTTTGTTCCTTTGCTGAGAATTTCAATGTAGAATAGCTAGATGTAGTACTCAGACTTTTTGTATAGTCTCTTGATGGAGAGGCCAGAAAATGGTTTAAAACCTTACCAAATGCCTCCATCACCACTTGGGAGGAGCTTGAAACCTCTTTTACACAAAAGTGGGGTGAAAAGAGGAACCATGAGTACCTCCTTACAGAGTTCAATGCTATCAGAAAGAAGCCAAAAGAATACATATCTGAATTCAATAAGATGTTCAACAAGCAATACAATGACTTGTCTGTTGAAATAAAGCCCCCTCCAGTGGCTGCCCTTGTGACTTACTTGGGAGCTCCCGAGCCCGACTTTGGATTTGTTTTGAGAGAAAGGAAGTCTCTTGCTCTAGATCGGCTTCAAGTCAATGCTCTCGAAGTGGAAGTCAATTTTGCTTTAGCTTGAAAGATGGGTGGAAAGCAAGAAATCACTGTATGCAAAAGAGGCAAAGAAGAAGCTTCTTCCTCAGGACAAGAAAGAGAAGTATCAGGTTCAAAGCTAGAAGAGATGGATAAACTCATCAGGAGTTTGTCACAGAAGGTTGGAAAACTAGAAATCGAGAACATAAATCTCTCCAAAAAAAACCCTCAAGGAAACAATCGGGGGTATAACCCACAGTACAGGAGGCCTCCTTTACAGATGTTGCAAAGGGAGAGAAAAGAACAACCATATCAAATCTTGCATCCTCTATATCTAGAAGAGGATCCAAATGACCCATGGCCAGATACACAAGATATGCAACGGGACTTATATTCTGCATTCCTTGAGGAGGAAGACGAATATATGGGTCACCAGGAGGCCATCCATAATGAAGAGACAAAAATAGAGGAGAAAGACATGGATTATTATTACAAAAAGTTTGTTGACTTTATGCAAGCATAATTTCATCACTAGTATGATCTAAGGTCTTCCAGAAAGAGGTTCAGGGAACCAGAACAATAAGAAGCAAATGTTCCCCAAATTATTCCCCCATTGCCAGACAAAGGAAAGGGTAAATTGAACCCTGACCATGCTAGGATAAAATTCCCTTTGAACAAGGAAAGAAATAGAGAAGAGGGACATGCAACAAAGGAGGCACCTTTTTTGCATAAAAGCATTGATGGTAACGAAGTTGAAGCAGAATCAAGGGGTATGGAGAAGATCCCATCTACATTTAATCTTCAAAGGGAGCTTGAAAAGGTGAAGATTGTTGTCCCACTCAATGAGCTTCTAAAGCAGCCTACCTATAAAGCTCAAGTATCTCAATTCATGCTTCCATCAGTCTCCTCACCCACTCATGATTCTTTGAATCTTCAGGAGGAGAGGCCAATGGTAGTTTTTCGGCCACATGTGGAAGAGCTTGATCCTTCTACTGCGCCTTTCTATGTGACTCTTGGAGTCCATGATCTTCTTCTGCACAATTGCATGCCGGACTCCGGAGCTTCTCATAATCTCATGCCATTGGAAGTGATGGAACATCGTGGGTTACAAATCACTAGGCCTTACAAGGATTTGTACTTTTTTGACTCCAAGAGAGTAAAATGCCTGGGAATGATTAAATACTTGGTGGTGAACATGGCCCAAATTCCAGAAAAAGGTGTGGTAATGGATATAGTAGTGGCTGATATACCTCCTCGTTTTGGCATGCTGCTATCAACATCTTGGGGTTCTAAGGTGGGGGGCTCAATTAATTTGGACCTGACTTATGCCACCATTCCAACCTTTCGAGGAGAACAAAGAAGGCTATATAGAGAATCCAGATTTGTGAAAATTGTCACCTTAGCTAAAGGCTCAAGGAACTCTCTAGTATATGGAAAAGAAAGTGATCTATCCTGCTTATTTTTAGAAGATGAGGCTGTTACAGAGGAAAATTCAGTTCACTTAACCTGGCAATTGGAACAACAACCTGCAGGTGACAACAGAGTCTGGAAATTGTATTTCGATGGAGCAAATTCGAAAGTAGGAAATGGGGCAGGAGTATTGCTGGTATATCCTAAAGGCCATATGATACCTCTTTCATTTAAACTGGAATTCGAGGCAACCAACAATGTAGAAGAATACAAAGCATTGCTCCTTGGGTTGCATACTGCAAAAAATCTAAAAAACGACTATCTGACAGTTTATGGAGATTCTGAGTTGATAGTAAATCAGATTAAGAACCAATGCCAAGCTAAACACCTCAGGATGAGGACATATCAAAATGAGGTATGGGACCTAATTGATAACTCCTTCCTGGCCTTTAACATTCAATTTTTCCCAGAGAAGAAAACAGGATGGATGACTCTCTGGCTGTAGCTGCCAATACCTTCAGGCCTCCTCAAAATCCTCTCCTTAGGTACGAAGTTGAAGTTAGGTGCAAACCCTATATAACTGATAATATCAAGCACTAGAAAGTATTTGAGGATGATGAACAGGTGAAACGATTCCTAGAGGTCATTGGGGAGTTCTCCAACTCCACCATTAATCAAGAAGAACAAGAACAAGAACAAGAACAAGCAGGTCAAGAAGCCACTCCATGGAAAGATGTAGTGGCTGGACACAAATTCTTGCAGCTGAAAGGGAACACTATTCCCTGTGGACTAGTTCCACTAGAAAGGCTCTTTACTAAGGACGACATCGTTGCTAAACAAATGGTTTCTGAAACTGATGATCAAGTGCAGGATCATAACATTGGTTCAGAAGAGGAGCCCCAGATGATTAAGTTGTCAAAAGGAATCCCGTTGCAGTACCAACAAAGGTATTTAGATCTCTTTAAAGCTTATAAAAATGTTTTTTCTTGGTCGTATGATGATTTGAAAGTTTTTGATACTAACATCATACAGCATAAGATTCCTTTGAAAAGCGGGATGAAGCCTTGTAAGAAAAATCTTAGACAAATAAATCCTCTTTTGCTCCCCTCCATTGACAGGGAGATTAAAAAGCTGTTGCAGAGAAAGATTATTATTCCTTTAAGATATTCACAGTGGGTAGCAAATCTGGTCCTTGTTCGAAAGAAGAATGGGGAGATACGGCTGTGTGGACTTACGCAACCTGAATAGGGCATCTTTAAAAGACAATTACTCCTGCCCAAGATGGACATCATACTACAGAAAGTGGTCGGTTCAACCCGAATGTCAACGATGGACGGGTTCTCCGAGTATATTCAAGTCGTAGTCCACCCCGAAGATTGGGAAAAGATGGCTTTTACTACCTCGTGGGGAACATTTATGTATGCGCGTATGCCATTTGGATTGATAAATGCAAGTGCCACGTTCCAGAGAGCCATGGACATTGCTTTTGTAGCAGAGAAGAACAAATTCGTGGTGGTATACCTTGATGATATTACAGTCTTCTCGAAAAATGAAGAGGATCACCTTTTACATTTAAAACTGACTTTCGAGAAGTGCAGAAGGTACGACCTCTCTCTAAATCCCAAAAAATCTCAATTCGCAATAAGTGAAGGGAGGTTGCTAGGACATATTGTATCACGTGAGGGCGTGAAGATAGACCCGAAAAGAATTGAAGTCATCAGCTGCATTCCACTTCCCATAAATAAAAAGGAAGTCCAAGCTTTCCTATGAAAAATAAATGTCTCGAGAAGATTCATCCAAATTACGCAGAGATAGTCAAAGGCATCACTAATATGCTTAGAAAGGACAATGAGGTAAGGTGGAGTCTTGTTCCCCGTGATTCTTTCAATGAGATTAAGAAAGCTCTGGCTAAAGCTCCAGTGTTAGCTAGCCTAGATTATTCAGCTCCTTTTTACATTTTCTCTTTTGCTTCGCCACTCACAATTGCAGCAATACTGTTACCGAAAAATAAAGCAGGTCATGAGTAGCCTGTTGCCTTTTTCAGCGAAGTACTAAGAGATGTAGAATTGAAATATAATATACTAGAGAAGCAGGCTTATGCACTAGTTAAAGCTTTAAAAGCCTTTCGCACTTATGTACTGCAGTCCAAGGCTACAACATTTGTTCCCACGACAACAATCAAAGACATTCTAGTGCAAGGGGAAAGTGAAGGGAAAAGGCACAGATGGATAGCAAAAATACAAGAGTATGAGCTAGAAATAAATCCCACCAAGCTCATTAAAGGACAAGTTCTAACTCAAATCCTGTGTGAATCTAATTGCAAAGCACTTGGGATAAATTTAATCTTAGAAAATAGCGGATCTGAAGAGTACCAGAGCAGCATCAGAACATCTAAACAGAAAAATTTATGCCAAGTATGAGGGGTCTCAGCGGTATAAAAATGTTGTCCACTACCTCTTGTTTTTAAGATCCCCATTGGGGTTGGATTCCTCTAAATATCG
>APFE030706993.1:0-10736 GCA_000404065.3 Pinus taeda | reverse complement strand
AAAACAAATATAAAAAAATAAATAAAAGATCGCATCAGGAGTTCCATTCGCAACCATTTTTAAGGAACCCCAACAAAACATATTAGTCCCCCAATGCGATATATCGCATCGGCATTTCGCATCATTCACATAACGGCATTTCGCATTATTTTTTATGTACCCCGATCACCGATTACACAAAGGTATTTTTATATATCGCATCGGGCATAAACGTGATATCGCATCGGGCTTTAAAACATCACATTTCTTAAAGACGCCGATATCTCTTTCTCCCCGAAATGTCGATAAGCAATAAAGCATAAAACCTGGGGATTAATACATTTAACGTAGGGAGTGAGGTGAGTTAGGTTAATATAGTAGGTTAGTTATTTAACCTATAGTGTAGGTTAATATGGTAAGTATTAATATTTTATATGTAGGTTAATATATTTAACATAGTTAGTTTTAAATATATATTACGGTAATGTAGTTAGTTTATAATATATATTAATTTATATTAATATGTAATATATGATATATTATATTATTTTAAATAATATGTAATATGTAATATATTATATTATTTAATTAATATATATTATTTAATTAATAGTTCAGATTAATTAATTTATAACATTTAATTAATTACTTTAATTTAGATTTAAATATTATTTAGAATTAGTTTTTAATTAGATTCAATTTGTTTATAAATATTTAATTAGATATTTGTTAGTTAGTTTTTAATTAGCAATTAAATTAGAATTAATTAGGATTTAATTCTTAATTCAAATTCTGATTTTTAGCCCAGCAACAGAATTTCCAGATTTATATCAGATTTGACCCATCAACTTTGGAAGGTCATAACTTGAGTTCTACTTGGCCAAATGAGGCCCAGGATAGCTCATTGGAAAGAGAAAATCAAGCAGAACATTTTGAAGGAGGTTTCACCAACAGATTTGATCATTTATTGGTCCAAAATTTAGGCAGAAGATCAGGCTCCGAATTTTGAAAACAAAATCAATTTTCTGAGTTATTGTTTTCAATTTCATTTGTTCAAAGGCTCTTCTAATTGCAGATCCATTGGCCAATGATATCTTTTGCCAATCAAATCATTCCAAGCATCAATACGTAGCTTATATTTTGTTTTTAATTATTTATTTAAATAGAATTTGATTGGGTTTGATTTATTTTGCCAGAAATGATATTTTGATTGCATTTTTAATTTATTTTGATTTATTTTACAGGAAAACAGTGGAAAAGATATGGAGAAAAGGATTTCAAGCAATGAGAATGCTCCAACAATTGAAGATCATAATTAGGAGCAATTAAAATTATATTTGGCAGATTTCTCTTGAACAAACTCTCCTCTCCAAAAAACTCTTTTACAAATACTATAAATAACAGATTGCAGAAGGAAAAAAAAGGCTGCTCTCCTCTGCAATTTTAGAGCTTCTAAAAGCACTATTGTAATTGGAATTTAGATTTGTAGGAGGGAGGAGTGAAAACTCTCAGATCTGGGGATTATTGAGGATTTTTCCTTTGTATATTGAACTATGCATGAAGAACAAAGCTTGCACTCTTGTGGCTCTAGTTTTAAAGGCAGAAGTTCAAGCAATGTAAAGGGCTGTTGGAGACCAAGAACAGAGGAATGGATGCAATAAATTGGTATTTCTAATACTATTGTTTCAAATATCAGTTTTAATTTTATGATGATAGGAATGTGTTATTTTATTCATGTTTGTGCACTATTGTCAACATGGGTAATTTGTCACAATCTTGTTATTATGTATCTCTGTTTTTTTTATGGATTAATTTCTCATTTTGGAGTAACTACTTACTCTGAAATCTGTCTTATGAAGCTGATTTATTGAATGATAATGTGTTGTGAACTATTTCCACATATCATTATTCAATTATCGGATTTATTGATTTGATAATCAATATAATTTTGTGAACTAATTCCTTAATGTTGTTGGTTTATTATTTCAGTTTTAAGGTCTCAATAGAATGTGCTTTGGTAACCATAATATCAGTTAATTGAATTACTTCATTAACTTGATATTCATAATAAACAAGACATATTTAATCCCAATATTTTAATTATCTTGCTCTTAGTTGGGTTAGATCTATATCTGCCTAATTAAGGTAGGATTTAGATTAGTTTCTTTTGCTTGCATCATAAAATAAGCTTGCATTTAGAGTAAAATCTACATTCTTTTAAGTCCTCTCCTCAAAGAGGAAAAACATTAGTTGTGGCTTGGCTGAACCCAAATCAGCTTAAGGGTCATTCTCTTGCCTGATCAGCAAGAAGAAGTGATCTGATGTCCCTGTCTATTGGTAGTTAAAGATACATTATAAATCAATAGCAATAGGGAGAAGGTAACTGGACCTAGATGAATAGTCGGAGCCACCACATCAAACGGAAAAGGAGCTGCTTTTAAGGTCCGGACCGGGTGGTTATCCCCAATGTTGTTGCAGCGATTTTCGAGGCATCAACAGTTCCTCAGATAGAAAACCAAAGGACACCACTCACAAACAAATCACAGATCAATACACCAGTGTTCTTGACGTGGTTAAAACCCTCAAAGAGAGAAACAGTACACGGCTTGAGCCAATGCGACCACTTTAGGAAATTTATTAATAAAAGAAAGAAAATTTACATAATATTCTCTCATGAATGGTCACCCTATAAATGAACCTCCATGCTCTTTAGATAGAGATCATGGACCAATCAGGTGTTAAGCCATGGATCAAGTGTGGGTAATACCAAGGAGAGAATGAACCGTCCGATCACTTCATGTCTAGAACATATCGTGACTTTCGAATTGTAAGTTACAAAAGTACATAGTAAAGAAACACACTTTACCTAACTCTACACTAGACCAAGTTATACTTAACTATTTCCTATGTGTTGGAATATTCTAACAAACACCCCCAACATCCGATGGAAAAAATTACATATTGAGATACCAGTGTACAATCTAGAGAGAAACTATGATCAAAATGATGCTAAATATATTTTGATTGATATATACAAATGAGATGTGGACTAGATTATACCAAATAATAAATCTTGTTGCATGTCACCAAAATAAAGGCATGTCCTCACCCTAGAAATTACAAGCCATGTAAAAGGAAATATACACCTTGCCTCCTGAAATTCACTCTTTGCATCAGGAAATGCATGCCAATAAAGCATGTCGTGCCTCAAGAAATGCACACCCTACCTTGTGAAATGCATGCCTTCAATTAATAAATGCACACCCTACTTATGATGTTTCAAATAATTAAATTTTCACGTGTTTTCTCTAGACATCTTGTTAGTAAATAACTTTATCCACAATTGTCCACTGATCGAATTGGAACCTAGTTCTCTTCTAAAATATTCATAGAATTCATTTGGCGATGAAAGTTGTTTATTTTTATTATGATGTGTGAGTATGCCTTGAAAACCTGCTCAAGCTATTCTAGGAAAATTAATGAATAATGCAAGACATTCACTTCCACTTCACTAAATATTATTTGACTAATTTTTTAGTTGAAGGCTTATTAGTTGAATCTTCATCATTTTCGACATTTTCTAGTGGCATTTGCTAGTGCCATTTGGTGATCTAAAATTTTATCAACCTTGGATAGAGGATTAACACATTAAGGGAAGCTCCATAAACTATGTAGGACAATTTTTTTTGGTGGAATAAATCACTTAAGATGTTATACAGAACGATATGTCCCCCAAATACATGTGCCTCAAAACTAATCAGTGTCATGTGTCAAATGCATCATAGGCATGGTCTGAAGTGTAAAAAATCAATTTATTTATCTATTTTTTAGTTATTTTTAGTCCGTTGGAACTCTCACAAAAATTTTCATCATTAAATATCCAACTAAAAATGTCCAACATGTCTACATCAATAATGCCTCTAGTATATCGACTCCCTAACATAACCTCCAATATATTTTTCCTACTAGGTCATCGCAACTTTGATGGACAATGTAGGAAAGTGCATAAACAATTTCCTTGCTTCTTCTAGTTTAGATCAATTTTGATCATGCACACTCAATTACACTTATAAAATAATATTACATACATACATAAAGTGTTGTCTCAAGATAGGGAAACTATCTTGGACACACAATCAGTTGGCTGAGAGAATATTTCAACCACACACCAATCTAGGAAACAACTAGATATAAACGATTCCTAGAGAATAAGAACCAACTCCTTTACATAGAAAGAATCACACTTAAGATGAGTAGGAATTATATTTTCCAAGTCATCCCCTTAATGACTACTTGTCTTAATCTCAATTAGCAAAGTTCTATGTCTGGTCCAATCTAGCAATTACATATTGTACCTTATTCATGCAAACATCATCAAATTTTCGACATCCATATAAAGGAACAACCATCTACTGAACTGAATTTATCTAAGTGGATGTTGGTGGCCACCTGCCTATTCCACGTGGAGCCCCACCACTACCTCTGTTAGCTTTTCCAGTTTCCTTAATTGTAGCACAACTTACTATTTTTAGCAGTTTTTCAGGTCCTAAACTTTTGGAGCCGTTTTTAGGCCCTAAACGATGTTTTGTTGGCAACATTCCTTCATTTATTTCACAAAAATCATGTCAACAATTGTACTCCTCGGAGAGATATTTCCAACGAGGTATCATACATGTCAAACGAAGATAATATGACCAAGTTATGACCTTGGGAAGTTGGCTACCCAACTAACCCCAACGGGGCATATAAACTCTTGGTCTTAAATCTCCTCGAGTTAGGTGTTGGCATTATGATATAGGTATGATATAGGTGTTTTCCTTTATGGAAACTCACTTATATGACAGATCATAATACAACTAGTAAATAGCAAAGAATTAATGATCAAAGAGGTATACGCAGGTGTGCTGTGACAAAGAAGCATATACACGCGGGTGCACCATATACCAAGTTGCATATACGTACACATGTAGATTTACAGAAGGAAAGGTGTGTACATGTTGGGAATCTAAGTTTTGGTCCGTGGTATTTGGTCCATGGTATTTTGATATTGGAACATGGTATTTGGTCCGAAGTGTTGACCCCAAGTATTGGGTCCAAGGTATTAGTTCTACATGGTTTTGGACCATGGTATTGAGAGAGGCCTAAACCTATATAAGGAAAATATCATTAGGCCAAGATGGGTGCAAGGGTGCAAGTGATGAATATCTGATGAAGTGTGAGATCTAGCATGCTGGTTATGGGTTTGTGGTGCTTTGCTTGATCTGAACCTAGGAGACACCTATGTGGTTGATAAAGGTTGATGGATCGGGATCATGAAGACTAAAATGCATTATCATTATATGGTATGATCATGAATAGATCTGAATACTGACGCATGTTTTATCCTTTATATCTTATGTTCTAGGTATATCTGAAGTTGAAAATTGCAGCGAAGGTATAAGTAATTATTTTTAGATCTGTACGCGGGTTTTATCTGGTGAAAGGGTGTATACACGCTAGTTCGACACAGTCAAGTAGTGTATACATTATGAGATTTGATGTTTGAGGTTGTTGTTGGTTCTAGTGGTTGTTTTAGAGTTCTGGGCTTTGCTATGTGTTTTGGTGACTGTATTTTGATGACAAGGTTTCAGTGATTCAATTGTTGGGTGATTCAGAGTTAATGATTGTATTGCAGTGGTAATTGTTTTGTATTTATGGATCCACTCTGAAAATTTATGAAACGTGGTCCCTAGAAGAAAAGAGAAGGTTGTAGCCTTCTATAGATCATCACCTACGTACTAGTACATCAGCTCATACAAGAGCTAAGGGGGTTGTAGCTCCCTTCTAGGAGAAGCTAGAGAATGAGAGAAGGTTGTAGCCTTCTGCAAGTAGAAAGTGTACTGGTATAAGACTGCAACAGTACAAAAATATTGTAAAAAGAAGTTTCTTATTAAAAGAAGATAGAGACGAATTGTAGCAGGTTGTTTTCACCCACATTGGGTTTCCACCTTATATCATGGTGTTCATGTGTGCTTCTTATGTGTGATGATCTGTTCTGTTTTACTGCACTTTTTTATTGTTTATATGGTTAATAATTTTCTGATGCACTCATTGAAGATCAACTAACTGAATCATAAGTTTATTGGATATATGCTAGTTGCATTAAACACAGTGGCGTATACATGTGGGTGTCCTTAACTGAAGTAGCGTATATGAATCTGATAATGAAAATGAAAATATTATTGATTTTCTAACACTGATTCCCCCCCCCCCCTCTCAGTATTATTTCCAACAATTGGTATCAGAGCAAGTCTGTCAGAAGAAGCTTGATTGCTTGAAGGAAGATCCATCAGGATGAGTAATCACGAAAGAGAGGGATCCATCAGACCACCAATCTTTGATGGAAGCAATTTTGTCTACTGGAAGATAATAAGCACAACATATCTACAATAACTTGGAACAGATGTTTGGGGAATCATGGAAGGAGGATATACATATCCATCATCAACTCCTACAGATACGGCAAGTAGAAAGCAATATGAACTCAATGCCAAAGCTATTACTATCTTATTGGGAAGTTTGTCACAATCAGAATTTGTCAAGGTCACGCAGTTCAAATTAGCCAAAGAAATATGGGATAAAATCATTCTAAGCTATGAAGGAGATGATCAGGTAAAATGTGCTAAGCTTCAAACTCTCAAAATACGGTATGAGACTCTTAAGATGCATAGTAATGAAAGCATAGCTAATTACTTCTTGCATATAGATGAGATTGTAAATTGTATGAGGAACCTAGGTAAAGAAATTAAGGAAGTTGTCTTAGTTGAGAAAGTTTTGAGATCCTTGTCTACTAAATTTGAATCCAAAGTGTCTGCCATAGAAGAAAAGGAGGATCTGCAGAAAATCACTATGACGCAACTTCATGGAATCTTAACTGCTTTTGGGATGAGAAAAGAAGGACAATTAGATATGATAGAAGCCGCATTTAAAGTATCACCAAATGGAAAAGAAAAACTCAGTGAATCAGGATATATTTCAGAAGAATAATATGAGGTAACTTTTGTCAAGAATCTTGAACGGGAATCTGGAAGGTTCATAAGTAAGCTACCTTTCAAATGCTTTTCTTATGGTAGAGTTGGTCACTATGCTACTAGATGCCCTCATAACAAAGAGAAGATGTTTGAAGAAGGTAATATAAGTTATTATACTCATGATAAAAGTAATGACTCGTCCAATGGTGATGAAGATATTAGACTTCTCATGGCATATGAAAATAAGGACGTAGAAATAGAAGAAGTTACCAAATTAAAAGAACAGTCGGAGATAGTAACCAGAGTAAGGGAGCAGCTGCAGGATGTAGTAAAATATCAGAGCATAAAAATTCAGAGACTTGAATCTAATATCCTCTCTCTAAAAGAAGATCTTAAAGAATCAAAGAAGTAGAATAAAGAAGCTCTTGAAGAACAAGAACATGAAGTGCTTGAATTAAAGCCACAAGTGGAAGAAGGAAGAAAAGCTGAAGAAAACATAGGGAAGCAATATTTTGAAAAGGAAGAACAACATCAGGTTGAGGTAAATATCTTAAAAATTAAATTAGAAGAAAAGGATAAACTGTTATGATTTCAAGATAGTACTACGATTTTGGATGATATTCTTAGTAGTCAAAGATCCCCTGCTATCAAAACTGGTCTTGGTTTTTATGAAACTGTCGAAGGTGAATCTAGCTCACGAGGTGAGAAAAGGATTTATAATGTAAAATCTGAAATGATCAACAAAGAGATAAGTGGTCAACCCCAGCAACGACCAAGGAAAGAAATTCTTCAAAGAAGATCTTTTCCTCCTAACTATGGAAGTGATAGTCGATTATTTCCTCAAATGAATAATGTTGAATGTTATGTCATAACTTTGGACATATTGCAGCTAGATGCAGAAGAAAAATGGGTCAAGACCATCACACAGAAAGATCATCACGCTCCAGGTACTTCAAGGGACATTGTTTTGCTTGCAATATGTTTGGTCACAAAGCCATTAACTGTTATAGGAGGAATATGAAACATGTAAGATATTATGCATGTAACAAGCTTGGACATAAAGTAAGGGAATGCAGGAGCAAAATTCGTACTCCAAAGCAAGAGGATCATACATCATCACAATTCCAGGTTTTGAAGTAGACAAAATTAGAGACAGAAAGATGTGGCATAACTCAGTTAGCTGACATAACAAACACAGGGGAAACTAAAAGTATAGACCTTCAGTATTCCAATTTGCATATGCAGATATTATGAAGATAAGTCATGTATATACACGAGTTAGAGGCTACAGAGTAGCGTATATGGAGCTCTGAAGAAAAAGCAGCAGAACAGAATCAAGAAATGGTTCAGTCATGGTATATGATGGTTGGCACGGGCTCAGGGGGAGCATATGTTTTGAATAATGCATTGTTGGCATTATGGTTCGAAGTCTTTAGTGAATGATGCTTATTGACACATCTTGTTATTGATTGTTTATTGGCCAAGAGAATGGATTGAAAGTTACAGGTCTGGATGCTAGTGACAGATGCTTATAGTGTAGATCATATGGTGTATGACAGTTACTAATGACTATCATGGTCTTGCTTAGACTCGACATGTGCTCAGAGGGAGCATGGACAGATTGGTACGTCTTTGCATGTACAAAGGGGTAACTCAATCAAATATTTCAGCATGCATTCAGGGGGAGTATGGATAGCAGAACGTATACCAAGGGAGAGAACTTCATGTTCTGCCCTTTGCTCTTGATGTCAAAGGGGGAGTGTGACTTGGTGTGGTGGTTGCCATCAAGTCCAAAGGGGGAGATTGTTAGCATTATGATACAGATATGATACAAGTGTTGTCCTTGATGGCAACTCACTCATATGAAAAATCATAATACAACAAGTAAATAGCAAAGAATTAATGATCAGAGAGGTATACGCAAGTGTACTGTGACAAAGAAGCATATACACGCAAGTGCACCGTATACCAAGTTGCGTATACATACACACGTAGGTTTATAGAAGGAAAGGTGCGTACATGTTGGGAATCTAATTTTTGGTCCGTGGTATTTGGTCCATGGTATTTGGTCCAAAGTGTTGACCCTAGGTATTGAGTCCAAGGTATTGGTTCTACATGATTTTGGACCATGGTATTGAGAGAGGCCTAAACCTATATAAGGAAAAGATCATTAGGCCAAGAGGGTGCAAGGGTGCAAGTGATGAATATTTGATGAAGTGTGATATCTAGTATGTTGGTTATGGGTTTGTGATGCTTTGCTTGATCAGAAACTAGGAGGTACCTATGCGGTTGATAAAGGTGGATGGACTGGGATCATGAAGACTAAAATGCGTTATCATTATATGGTATGATCATGAATAGATCTGAATACTGGCATTTGTTTTATCCTTTATATATTATGTTCTGGGTATATCTGAAGTTGAAAATTGCAGCGAAGGTATAAGTAATTATTTTTAGATCTGTACGTAGGTTCTCTCTAGTGAAAGGGCGTATACACGCTGGTTCAACACAGTCAAGTAGCGTATACATTATGAGATTTGATGTTTGAGGTTGTTTTTGGTTCTAGTGGTTGTTGCAGAGTTCTGGACTCTGCTCTGTGTTCTGGTGGTTGTGTTTTGATGACAGGGTTTCAGTGATTCAGTTGTTGGGTGATTCAAAGTTAATGATTGTATTGTAGTGGTAATTGTTTTGTATTTAGGGATCCACTTTGAAAATTTATGAAATGTGGTCCCTGGAAGAAAAGAGAAGGTTGTAGCCTTCTGTAGGTCGGCACCTACATACTAGTACATCAGCTAGTACAAGAGCTATGGGGGTTGTAGCTCCCTTCCAGGAGAAGATGGAGAATGAGAGAAGGTTGTAGCCTTCTGCAGGAAGAAGCTTGTGTACTGGTATAAGACTGCACCAATATAAAAATATTGTAAAAGGAAGTTTCTTATTAAAAGAAGATAGAGACGAATTGCAGCAGGTGGTTTTTGCCCACATTGGGTCTCCACCTTATATCATGGTGTTCATGTGTGCTTCTTATGTGTGATGATATGTTCTGTTTTACTACACTTTTTTATTGTTTATATGGTTAATAATTTTCTGATGCACTCATTGAAGATCAACTAACTGAATCATAAGTTTATTGGATATATGCTAGTTGCATTAAACACAGTGGCGTATACATGTGGGTGTCCTTAACTGAAGTAGCGTATATGAATCTGATAATGGAAATGAAAAGATTATTGATTTGCTAATACTGATTCACCCCCCCCCTCTCAGTATTATTTCCAACATTAGGGTGTTACAGAGTAATTTGTTACCTACCTCATGTCATTCCCCGAGCGACATCTTCGATGTGTCATACATCAAATAAACATGTCCATATCTTCCCACTCATTCAAGAAGATTAAACAAGCGCTCTCTAATCCTGAAGATTGACCCTTTTACCTATGTTTCTGCATCATCGCAAGTAAGCATCATTCTTCATGCGATGATTCTCTGTGTTGAACTATAAGGTCGTGCCGTCGTTGCAGGGGTACATCTGTTTCCTACGACGATCGAATTTTAGGGCTCGGCGCAAGTCCTCAAGATCCTTATTGCAATGATTGCTCTGAATACATTGCTTCCTTATGATGTCGTCACTGAGCCCTAGTGTATGACTTGCGACGATCCAGATATGGCGAATTAGTTCAAACATAATGCTTCTGGGTGATTCTAGAGCTGGTTGTTGGGTCAAGGGAGTTCGCCTTTCCTCCTCTGGGA
>APFE030706989.1:6950-27932 GCA_000404065.3 Pinus taeda | reverse complement strand
ATTTATGAGTTAATAATTAGTGAATTAATTAATTATTAATTCACACCACTCATCACTAGTGTATTTGTTAGTTAGACTAAATACAACTAGTTCAACTAAGTCAAACTGAACACAACTCCATCACCTCCTTATTCAACTCCACCAAACTCAATCACTTGAGTTCTAACTAAAGTCCTTCATGCAATAGCTCAACTAACCCATAAGAAAAGTGTATTTCCTTCTGGCAATTGCATGTGCCACATATGTAGCTCGAACTAAAGTGCTGCAAGAGGATAAGATAATGTTTATAGTCCAAATATTATTAAGAGCTAATAATATTCGATTGTTCTATATTTAGACTGGCAGTCTAAAAATAGACTCCGCCCATATATCTAAAAATAGAGGTCCATATATTTTTACCAACATGACCAATCATCCATAAATAGCATCCTGCAACTCATAGACCATGATCCATATGTCTAAAAATAGACATAGTCTAAAAATAGACTTTGCGCCAAAAATAGCCTGCGGGCCCAGTTAGTGAAGGCAACTTCTTTTCACTAAGCTCCATCATCTTGTTGCATTTTCAACAGAAGAAGAAACAAAATAAGCAAGGGGAAACCAAGCATCCATTGTTATGGACGTAATTAGTATGGACAAATCTTCCAATCAGCCTTGTAAATTTAAATTCCCTTAAATGTTATATAAAGGTGACAACCTTCTTAGAGATTGTCCTAGTATTCCCAAGATATTATAAGTGTGGTCCACAGGCTCACATAGGCCTTTGTCGTCAACTTTTGGAGATCATGCTCGTGAAAAACCCTCAACTAGCGATAGAAAGGTCCATAAGAAAAAGGGTAAAGTTAAATTTCCTTGTAAGTTATGTGAAGGGAATAATCGTATTCACCTTTGTCCTTATATGGATGAATCCTCAAAAGTGTTGGAAAAACTTATAGCTTCTAAGCCACGACTTCCATCTGGTTGCCAAAAGTTTTCTCCCAGTCCTCCACTAGTTGATGAAGTGATTGATCAGAATCTAAATCACATCAACCCCTCTCTGAGTGTGAATCCCATGACTTTTTTCCCGACCAACCATTGGTTGATAAAATGGTTGACTCAATTCCACCTTCAGTTGATCGTACCTTTCCCATAGAGAGTGAACTTCATACTATTAAGGTTCTTCTTGTTTCTTCAGATTCAGTGAACTGGGGGGAAAATCCTCTCATTCCCATGGCACAGGGGGGAAATCATCCCATTCCCACAGCCTTGGATATCATTTATCCTATTCCCATAGCACAAGGGGGAAATTCTCCCATTCCCACGACACCCTCTCCAATTACCATGGTCACCTCCTTTGTTTGGAGTTGACTCACAAGATATTGTCTTCCTCCTTATGTTCCCTTCCAGATCATAATATGGGCTTATAATGTAGTGATACCTAGCACAATCATAAATGAACATGCATCTGTTAGTATTATGTCCTCAACTACTTGGCAAGCTTTACGTTCTTCACAGCTTGCGCCTATTACCCAGAATTTGTTGCCTTTTAACAAAGGAACCAGACAACCATTAGGGATCCTTCCTAAGTTGCATGTTACTTTGGGAGGAAATACTCTCTATAAAGATGTGATGCTAGTCCAAGGCCCTTTGGATTTTAATTTACTCCTTGGGTTTGACTATGTATATGATATGGGAGTTGTTGTCTCTTCTCTCTTTCGTGTGATGTGTTTCCCACATGAAGGAATAATCGTGACCATTGACCAACTTTCATTCGTTAGTCCTAATTTGACTCCAAATCAACCAACTTCCCTAAATGGTCCTTATATGCAAGTGGTATCTCCCCTGCCATAAGTAAACTTTGTGGAAACATATTCCATGCTTATGTCTACTGATGATCTAGTGGGTGATGTAGTGCATCATGTAATGGGGGTATTGGAGCCTGATATTTCCATTAGACCCCTTGATATGTATCCCTTCCAGAGCGTTTTTCTTCCATCTTATGAGAACCTCTTGGAATCCCTAGCCTCTTGTAGGTCATGATCAAGATTCCCATGAGCAGAGTTCATTTTCTTGTGTCAAGCTCTTTAAAAAATGAAACAAGGTCCTTGGAGCAGAGTTCCTTTTCTTATGTCAAGCTCGTTAAAAAATGAAACAAGCTCTTATGAGGATAGTTCTTTTACTATGTCAACCTCGTTAAAAAATGAAATAGGTTCCTATGAGTAGAGTTTTTCTTTTTGTGTCAAGCTGGTTAAAAAATGAAACAAGCTTCTGGAGCAGAGTTCCTTTTCTTGTGTCAATCTTGTTAAAAATGAAATAATGTCCTTGGAGTAGAGTTCCTTGTCTTGTGTTAAGATCCTTAAAAAATGAAACAAGGTCCCATGAGTAGATTTCCCTTTCTTGTGTCAATCTCGTTAAAAAATAAAACAAGATCCCAGATCAAAGTTCCTTTTCTTGTGTCAAGCTCTTTAAAAAATGAAACAAGGTCCCCCGAGAAGATTTCCTTTTCTTGCGTCAAGCTTGTTAAAAATGAAACAAGCTCTTATGAGGATAGTTCTTTTACTATGTAAGCCTCGCTAAAAAATGAAATAGGTTCCTATGAGCATAGTTTCTTTTCTTGTGTCAAGCTCGTTAAAAAATGAAACAAATACCCTTCCAATTTGAGTCTTTGATTAGATCTCATAAATTCCCAGTCAAGTCTTTCAGTTGATCTCATAAATGAACCTTCATTCCATCCACCTATTAGTACCCAGTATTCTACTTAGGTGCATGAAATGAATCTTGGGGGAATTTACCTCAGAATTGAGTCATTATGTTGGGGTCATACAAACTTATTTTAAGCGTAGTTTTTCCTCTGTTTCAAGCTTGTGTAAAAATGAAACCAATTCCAAACATAGTTTCACATGTTTCAAGCTTGTGTAAAAAATGAAACCATTCTCATCCTATCCCTCGTGATCACCATTTTTTATCAGCCCATTTTTTCCAAATGAGCCTTCATTTTCTCATTCCATTTTCACCATATGCTTCGCCGATCATACACTTTCACATGGTTGTTTACCATTTCCTGAGGAGCCGCTTCGATGAGTGGTCTTATTAGTCTACCTCTTGACCTTTACATATTTTGAGAAGTTCCATCATGATTGGAACTAGTTGCTACCCTTTATACCACTCGTTCCTCTAGGAGGAGTCCTCTTTTAGTTATTTTCAGACTCCCAAATATGAAAAGATTGTCGAGCACTTTTTTTTCGAACTAGTTAAAGTAAATGAAAAGAATTCAACTCAATATAAGTTTAACCCTTTTCCAGACTGAGATAGACAATTTATGAAAAAGGAAAACCTTAGATGAACATGGCTAAGAGGTTTTGGTTAGTGGCTACAACCACCCTCCAAAATTTTTCTTATGCTTAATTTTGGAGCCTCCCTCCTAAATCACAACAGCTCATCTCGCACTGACCCAAGTACTTGTGCTTGATTGAGCTTCATCCTTTGTATAATGGCTTATTTTTTCTTACTTGGTTTACTGTCTAACCCACAAATCGATATCTTGACTTGGTTTTCACCCAGTTCTAGGCTTACCTTAGTGAACTGCACAATCCTTGAGGGAAACCAGCCTTGCTCTCAAGAATTTCGTAGTCCAAGCTAACAATGACATCCATCCTTGAGCTAGGAAATTGCGCAGAACATGAGAGGCATCCTAGAACTACTCAGCCCAGAAAATGTGTAGAAGCCTTTCTACTCAGAAGCCTTTCTGCTTATAATCCTTTCTGCTCAGAAGTTGCTCAATGCATGAACCGAAGAGTTTCTAGTTCTTCCCATAACTACGCACTCTCTGGACAATGCATGGTAGTCTCAAAAAATAAAAAAATAAAAAAGTATCCCTATGAAGTAGGGATCTATTATTAGTTTCTCGAAGGTGGCACATTGTTATCTTTAGAAGTTTCCACCAAGTGTCAATTTTGTCCTTGATCTCAAGCATGCATGTCATAAATTCCAATTTTCTCAATTCTATGTAATGGACACCTCTAGATCTCATGTGTACATTCGATCATCAAGCTCTAGCATTCCCGATAAGATGAAGGAGCCTTCAGAGCATTGTTGTCGCTTTTCAGGATGATTTTTCTTTTATCTTCTTTTGTCTCTTTTTCTGTCGTTTTTTGTTGTTTAGCTTGTGTGACTGTTGTTTCACTTATTTCTTTGAACGAATGAGGGTGCTTTAAATTGTTTTAGCTTGTAAAAGTGTTGTTTCAAGTGATAGATTGACTTTCCCAAGTGTCGCATGAGTTTTCCCATTTTTGCACCAACAGTCATCGTTGTGGCGACTCTCTTCACATGCTTCATTTTCCTTTAGTTTAATCAATTGTTTCACTTGTGTTGCATGCACGCATCTACACTTAGTGAGATATGCACCAAGTATCACATCATCCTTCAGATCTGCTTTATTTTCACACCCCCATGGGTAGATCTAAGCACCCCTTACCCGGATCTCACACCTCATTACATGCACTACACAATCTAGGAGCTCAAGGCCTCTGTCTTGGCTTCTGGAATTGCGCATAGGATTCCCTAACCTGGCTCCAACTACGCACTACGCATTTCCAGGATCCAACCTCCCAATCTTGGCCACTAAGACTGTGCAACCTCTCCGAGGACCTGGCCCAGAATAAACTATGCATTGTGTAATTACAGTCATCAGCTTCCATACTGACTGGTGGGACTACACTGTGCACAGTTCCCACAGTCAGTCAATCACTCCTGTCATTAAAAATTGTGCAATACCTCTCATCAGATGCCATGATTGTTGCTTGAACCTGATGTGAAGTTATATTTGTAAGAGCTAATGTTTGCTTTCCATGAGTGTCATTTATGTCCCATAGATACCACACTTGTGAAGCACTTCTCTCGAGCAGTAATTGTACCGTGGAAACAAAGGGACCTGCTTCAAGAGAAACCACTGAAAATAGCACTAGGGAACTAGTTCAGCAAGCGCCAACTTACTCGCCAATATATGCAGACACTCAATTGTTCGTAGAAAAGGAGTCAACACTAACATGGCAGCAAGTCCAACAGTAGAGGTAGAAGGTAGCAATCCAGTACAAGATCAAGGAAAGAGGAAGTTGTGCACATAATAAAAGGAAAACAAAGTTGCAGAGTGAAAGAAGATTCAATCTTCATGTAGGCATCTTTAGCAGCAGAAGCAAAAGAAAGAAGAGGACATATACAACAGATCATAGGAAGAGAGAAAGTAGATCTTGCAGGTAGCAGAATTGAGATCGCAGCAAGAATAACAAGAACCGAAGGAAGGACAAGAGCTTAGCAGGAAAGAACAGGAAGAGAAGCAGAAGCAGGGAGAACAACAAAGGCAAGGTGCAATGATAAATAAAATAGTGCCAATAGAGGTTGATGAGCCGGAACAACAGCTGAGGAAGAGAGTGAACAGATGTAGGTTCCCTCACCAATGCTAAACACAAGAACCAAGTCTGGTTAAAGATCGATCCATTAGGGGAATTTTGAGGTCTAAAATGGCCCTCCTAAGAAAAATGTGCAAACAAAATAAACTTTATAAGAACAAATATGATTCAAGATAATGATGTCAACAATGGGGGATGATTCACCATTTTTCGAGTAAAAAAATAAAAAGTATAAATAATAATGAAATAATAAAACTACTTTTTCAACTCATATTTTCAGTTTGTCTCCCTAAGGTTTTACTCAAATTTTGACCAGGAGTACTCTTTGGATGCAAACTTTAATTCCGCATCCAAGGAGTATCCATGTTACACATTTTCGATGGACACTAATACATGAAAAATGAGAAATACATGAAAAAAAATGATTGCAATCATGTTTTTCATGTATTCCTCATTTTTCGTGAAGCAGTGTCTATTGAAATTATGTAACATGGGTACTCCTTGGATGAGGAATCAAATTATGCATCCAATGAGTGTTGCTGCTCAAAATTTGAGTAAAACCATGGGGAGATAAGTTGAAAAAAATAGTTCTTTTATTTTTTCCCTCTAGATTTTGATGATGTAATCTAATATTATTTTATTATTTCCACTATTATTTTATAATTTCCTTAGGAGGCCCATTTTAGACCTCAAAATTCCCCTAATGAGTACGAGGAGCAGCTAAGACGAGAGGCCACCAGGGAAGACTTGGAATGAATGCACACAACATGCAGAAGTACATCGATTGTCGTCTCAAGGTAAAAACCATGTTGCTTATGCTTCAAAATGATTTGGATACAAGTTCCGAGATCATATACCCGAATGCCATGGATGTAAGAGTCCACTTTCAGGAAGACACCATCAAGAGGTTTGAGTACGCCATCATGCAGTACCAAGTGGGGGTTGTTGAGTTGGTATTTCCCCAAACTTCGAAGTCATGTTGTTTTGTCTTGATAGGATGTCTCTAGCATATTTTGTCTCACCTGGGTACATGTAGAAAATGAATTTTTTTTTTTTAATATATTGTAAGTGAAATTCCAAGTGTCATTAGTGGAATGTGAAAGGTCATCATGTTATGTAATGAGTTACTTATAAAGAAGTTGAAGATTCATGAGGGTAGTCAAAGGTTCACAAAGGGGAATTTCAAGGGTCACCCCGCCCTTTGTTATAAATAGAACCTCATAACTCATAGAACAATATTTTGGCTAGGCTTAGGCTTAGAAAAGGTTTGGGAGTATTGTGACGAGCCTCGGCTTCTCCACAGCATAGAGAAAGTATACTTCTTTGGAGGAGTAGGTGTTCTTAACTGTAATGTTCCACTATTGGGGTTGGTGGATGTCATGGCGTATGTATGGATGGAACTTTCACTTATAATAATAATAACAGAACCAACACGTTTTCATGCATATGTTGTTATTGTAGTTGGACTATTCCATTTGCTTTAACAATGTATGTTGTTTAACTTACACATTTTCTTATGAACTACTTTGTATGCAATTGTATGAATCTTGTTGAATGTGTGTTGTTGGATTAGCCCGTCACTTTAACTTGTGGACTATTATGCACCTTAGCCTGTGATGTCTTTCCATTCGTGTGTTCCTTTCAAGTTGTGTACTATTACATGCTTCTAAGGGTCACACTTCCTTTCCCCTCTATGTGTTAGAACCCCCGTGCATCTCACCTGACTCGCTGCAAGGTCACACACTTGCTTCCACCCAAAGTGATCGTACTTATCTCTGTGCGCTACTGTGGTCAAGGCACTACATTACCACCCACTGTTGGGAATCCTACTCCAAACGGTTCGAGGTCTATTTGGGACTTCTTACCAGGGAGATTCCCTTGAATGTTGGTAGGTCCAGCACCATTAACATTTCTGGAAAGGAGGGCCAGATGACAAGCTAAGCCCTTGAAGTATGTTTTGAATTTTTTCACATCATTCATGACTTATATCTCAATCACAACCCCGGTATGTTTTTCTTGCATTGTTGATTTTGATGTGTCAGTGGGTGTTATAGATGACTTGTCAAGATACAAATTTTATGGCAAAAATGGAACACCCCTATTCATTCACACAATTGCCTTTTTGGGCTCATGTGATAGGAATGATGTCCCCTCGGATGACATCACCTATGGATTGTTTGCTTTCAGTTCGAAAGGCACTTCAAGAGATGGTGTCACACATTTCCCACAGCCTCTATACACTCTTTCAATCACATATTCATATAATTATGCTATGCTTTTATTATTTATGACCGTAAAACACTTCATCAAAAAAAAAATACGAAAATCACCTGACAAATCACTTGAGCATTTTTATGATCATTTTCTTCATTACTTTTTTGAATTTCCTGAAGATGAAGCTGACTGGAAATTTTTGGAAGGAAGATTTCAATAACTTGTTTACATCTCTAGGAATTGGCACAAGTTGGAAACACCTGACTCTCTCTCAACATACCTCGGTGTTAGATCTTATACATCTGAGACGAATGATGTTGTTTTCCCAAGTGACCCGTGTTCCCCTTTTTATCAAACATCTCTAGCTCCATGGGATGAGGTGGGAGAAGTTATGAACCCACATGTTGAACTGTCACCATCTCCTCCTACCCCACCTACTATGGATTTTTGTGCAGATTTGGATTGCAAGCCTTATGGTTGTCACGTGGTCTTATCTTCTCAGCCTTTGTCTGTTGGTTCCTTTGATCCTCCGTATTTTGGTGTGTTTTTTTCATCCGTTCTGGATTCCACATGTGATGTTCATGAGGATATAGTTTTGGATGGAGTTGGTGTTGAACATCCAACCTGCGCTAATATATTTTATGAGTATGTGTGGGATTCTAAACAATAAGTTGCAGTGAAGGATGAACTTCTTCCATTCAAACCTCATCTACTTTATCCTGACATCTTCTATGATTCTTCCATTTCTATTCCCTCTTGTGAAAATTCATCTCTAGATGTTTCCACTTCTGATCATTCATAGTTTTCATGGGATATCAGTCTTTCATTTTATTTCGAAGAGGAAAAATCTATCTTCCTGAATCCACTCAATCTCTCATCTTACATTTTTGGAAACTCAGAGGGTGAAAATTCTTGTTTTTCATCACGCCCTCTTTATGATTCGTCAGATCATGAGGATGTCATTCTTCATGTTGAATTTTCTGATCATGGTTGTTGTGATCTTTTCACTCATTTGTTTTATCACGATTTTGATTCCTACTGTTGATATTTCTAAGCCATCGGTCTTTGATGATCCATCTTTTGATGAAGTGGAAACTCCTCAAGTTGTCAAGGCACTTCAGCCCGAGCTGATGGTTATGCCAAGTTCTCTTAGCCTTGAGGTTATTTCCACTTCCTGTCAGAAATTTATTGAATCTCCCCAAGCTACTCATCACCCTCTTATTCACATTGAAAATCAATCCAATCAACATTTTTTGCATCCTCCATGAGAATCACACAATCCTATTTCTCATGCATTCGAGGATTCATACGTAGCAAGCACTATTGCGAAATGAAAATTTTCTTATTTCTTCACGTTTTCTCATTTGCCAAGTTCGAAGGTGAGTACATTATTTTCTTCCACATGCAATGTGATAGAACATCATGATTCATTTGTAGATTTCCTTTCATGTGATTTAAACCTTTTCTTTTTTGTGGATGCATTCAAACTTTGAACGATATGGTTTGCATTGTTACATCTTTCTTGTCTGTTGTTTTTTTGAATATCTTTCTTGTCAATCATGTTGTCGCCTACATGGGTCAACTGATGTGCCGGTAGCTGCATTAGAAATATCACTTCACATGATTTGGCCCATCCTCTACTTAGCTTAGGAGTAGGAGCAGTGTTTTCTTTCTTGTTTTTTATTTTTATTTTCTTACTCTGTTTTTCTTCGTCTTGCTTCTTTCCTTTGCTTGTTTGTTTGTGCACCCGTAGGATTATTTTTTGCATAAAACCACATTTGGCTTCTTCAAACAACCAGAGTGAAACCCAACAAGACTTGTACATCTATCAATACTTGGTTATTTGTTTATTCCCTCTCTTTATGAGGATCTTTCATTTCCTCTAGCCGATGATACCCTTATGGAAGTTCCTTTCAGAGTGAGTCATGGTGAAATCACAATGCTTGCACTCTTAACCAGTACCGCCTACTCTTATCGGTTTTCTATATTCGGTTAACCCTTGTCAACTCAGTGAATTAAAGTAACGAGAGAGATAAAACCTTAACAAGTGTTGGGCTTCAAAATGTCATACAAATATCACTCATTACCATACATTTTTCACCTATGCTTCCATTATATCACTCATTATTCACTACAATGTCACTTCATTTTCCCTATTGTTCAGCATTAATGGGTCTCATTTATATCTTCCAAATATTATTTATTTTCAAGCATTTTTAAGAGAAATTCTTGATTAAATATTATAAAATAATATATTCTACTTCATATATGGAAAGTGGATTGTTTTTGTGACATGTGTAGGTTCCAAGGAAGCTTCCAAGACACCTTTATGTGGCCTTGAATGATCAAATTCGAATTTGATAAGATAAGCATCATAGAGAAGATCATGATCTCATGGAGAAGATCAAGGACAAAAGGGGCGTATGTGTCTAGATGGTTGAGAGATGTATGGAACTAAAGAGAGATTAGTGGATCATCATTATGAGTTTTTTATCTCATCCCATAATATAAATAAGAGTAAAATATCCTTCATTTGTAATCTTAGAATCTTCATTTGTAATCTTAGATTTCCATTTGTAATCTTAAAGTTGGTTTGTACATCATGATGGAGATTTTGAAATAAAGAATCATACTTTGATTTTGTTGCTTCTACATTTGAGTCTCCTTTGAGGTGGTGTGCTTGTGGAGTTATGAAGGGCCCCCATGGCCTCACTTGAATGCTTATTTTAGGTATAATTTAATTTATGTTTTATTTCATTTCAACTTTTAAGTTTTTGTTAGATGTTCTAATATTGGACGAGATTCTAAAATTCATGTGTTCTTGTAAGAGAACCTTAGGATCTTGACGAATGTTAGATCTAAGTTTGTCAAATGTTCTAATATTGGAAGAGATCTTAAAATTCATGTGTTCTTGTAAGGGAACCTTATGATCTCAGATAATTGTGTCCAGGTCTGTTAGATGTTCTAATATTGGAAGAGATCTTAAAATTCATGTGTTCTTGTAAGGGAACCTTAAGATCCCAGATAATTGTTAGATCTAGGTTTGTTTCATTGTTGGAAGGGATCTTAAAATTCTTGTGTTCTTGTAAGGGAACCTTAAGATCCCAAATAATTATTAGATCTAGGTTTGTTTAGTTGTTGGAAGGGATCTTAAAATTCATGTGTTCTTGTAAGGGAACCTTAAGATATCCAACAAATTAGGAATCTTTCTAGACCTATAGGTGGCACTTCTAAGTTTACCTTCCCGGGTTGACATTAAATGAACTCTGATTAACATCATCAATTAGACACCAACATTTTGGCGTCATTGCCGGGGAAGTGCAACTAGAAGGATTTAGTAATTATTTTATGCATTTGTTTTTATGGACTAATTTGTGGAACTTGGTGACAGCAGGTTCATAAAGGAGTTCAACGTTTGGAGCATTTTTATTTTCGCACATAGTTAATTTCAATTCAGTTTTTATTTTAAACCCCCCATTTCTCACTAATCCATCTATAGATGAAGAATTTGACAATGTTGAACAGGGACTTCTTGGAGAGCAAGGACAATAACCTTGAGCCAACTCTAAGACAAGTTACTCACATACTTGCAAGTCATAAGGTAAAAATTTTAAATCTCGATGTGAGCTTTTTCAAATTTTTAGTCTGTAGGTGGCTTCACTGGAAGCATTCTTTTACTTAGCAAATAAAAAATGTTTCAAGTTAATGTAGAATAGAAAAAATATAAATAAATAAATAAAATGAGATCTCATTAGAAGTCATTAGAAGTTTTTAGTCTTATTTTAAAAAATAAAAAGATAATAAATCATCATGAATAAATTCAGTGGCACAGTAAGAGTTGCTTCATCTTTGCATTTCTATGTCTTGTTTCTGTAACACGAGTAAGCCAGGAGCTTGATTATCGGAAATCTTTGTCTTCCGAGAGTCTAAACGCCCCCGTGACATTGCAGAAAGAGTGTAGACAATGCGAGGTTTATTCATAGATCTTGATTGTGTTTATTATCCATCCATGCTAACCTGCATAAATAAAAACAAATCAAGAGATTAGTATGCTCTCTTCCTGTGCTTCGTGCAATTAGGAAGATCAAAAAATATATTGATTTATTTCAAATAAAAATACTCTCGCTAGAAAATTGATCTTTGATATGACAAAAAAAAAAAAAAAAAATTGTGAATAAGCAAAAGATCATCTTAAAAAAAATTAGATAAAATCTAGTTTTTTCTTTGAATTTTAGTTTAAAAATAATAAAAATAAATAATGAAAATTAAAAAATTCCCACATAATAAATAATCAAATATATATTATTTATATAAAAACAAAATTTTGAAAACAAACAATTTTTAGAGATAGGTTCAATTTCATTTTTATTTTTTTTTATTTTTTTTAAAATTAAAAAATTTAATATATATATTTTAGAGATAGGTTCAATTTCATTTTTATTTTTTTTATTTTTTAAATTAAAATTTAATATATATATATATATATATATATATATATATATATATATATATATAATATATATATATATATATATAGATATAGATATAGATACTCCATCTTCTGTCACAAGGTGAGCAATTGGATACTTGTGATAGTAAATGTATATGAAATGGTTGTAGTTTTCGGCCATGCGCAATATGGATTTGTCACCAATTTGTTGGATCTTTGCCATGACACCTATTTCTTCGTTTTTGTTTCTTTGGAACAAGTGAAACATCATAGAGTACATACTCCATCTTCTGTCACAAGGTGAGAAATTGGATACCTGTGATAGTAAATGTATAGGAAATGGTTGTAGTTTTCGGCCATGCGCAATATGGATTTGTCACCAATTTGTTGGATCTTTGCCACGACACCTATTTGTTCTTTTTTCTTTGGAACAAGTGAAACATCATAGAGGAAGACTGTATCCTCAACAAAATTGAAGAAGAATCGTAGAAAGCGCAAGGATGGAGGTGCAAAAGGATGGGCACCAAAACTTTACTTATCTAAAATCTGGAGAAGTATTGCCCTATGCGAAACATCAAGAAGAATTTGCAATGCAAGTTTTTGCAGATAAATGTGAATCTGGAAAGTTTGAGGCAGTTTTGGTTGCATCCAAGGAAGCATTCACTAAGAGCTCCATGGAATTGAAAAGAACATATATTCGCCAAGGTCATGGATCTGGGAACAATCAAAATATTGTAGAAAAATGGATCGATCAATCCATACTGATGATTATAATTCAACCAAATCGACACCACTGACCAAATAAGGTTCCCATGCAAATCAATCCTACAGGCAATCCATATGCACCCCCTAAAAAACGTCAGTTTTAAAAAGCGGTTTGTGATCAAACAAGGACAAATCTGGACAAACGAAGACATGGGTTTTTTTCACAATAGAATGAATTACACAACCTAGAGAATTACGGGTTTTGCTGGCAGTAGAGCAAATTTTGAGCGATTTGAGTGATTTTGCATGCAGGTTTATTGGCTCGATTTGAGCAATTTGCACCCTCACATGTTGTCTGGCTCAAAATGATCATCTACAAACCAAAGTAAAGAAAGCTAATGTGCCCATCGTGAAGCTGTCAAAGAATTTTGATCTGGTCTCTCTCTCTACTTATCTGTTGAGTAGAAAGGGTACCCGTCTCTTAAATTGGATCCATCTGCTTCAATTATTCCATGTTTTGTTATACATCCGGATTCAGCCTCATGTTTAACACATAATGGCAATGCAATGTATTCAACATTCAAGAAGACATATCCATTATATTTCTCATTGATGTTTTTGTCGTATGTTATCCTTCATCTTCAAAAGTTTATGGACTCTCCCATGCAAACATGTTGGAATGCTATTAATGGGGTTGTGCACTCTACATCAATCCTATTGGTTGTAGGAATATTTCAAGGAGTTATATTCTTGCAAAGAAAGGTTTTAACTTGGGACCATAAGCTTGTGTATTGGTTCGTTGGAGGCATGGCTGCTTTGTCTGCCTTGCTAGAAAGGAAGAGCAGACAAGACGAATTAGATCTTTATGTGCTTCCTCAAGCTGTAGATTTGTGGTATATTTTAGTGAACAGACATCTACTTCTAGATATAAGAAGCGTTGAAGTGGCATTTTTCTGCCTATGCATGGGAGGAATAACATATTATATGGAGTATGAACCAAATACAATGGCCCCTTTCTAAGAGGGCTGATAAAGTGTTTTCTTGCTTGCCGAATAAGTATAGCTGACCAGCCTCCCAACCTTGGGGCTTCATATTCCTATGTCAACACCTTGAACTCTGGACATACTGCAAATTCAAAAGATAAACATGCCAGAAACTCACGCAGTACATCAAGGACAAGAGAAGAGTTGAATCTAGAAGCCTTTTCGGGACTCTGGCCACAATGTTGACAAGGGAATCTCTTTTATTTAAGTGGAGTGCTATGATATGTTTTAGCTTTTCCCTTTGCATAGTTAAATTCATTTTTTTCTCTTCTTAAAATTCATTCACAACATTCTATATTTCACCAGTGACTTGGAGTATGCATTAATTGTTGTATGCTTTTATAACGTACTCATCAGCAAGAGCGATGTCAGTGCACCAGACCGATCTGTTGTCGCAGGTTTCCAATTCACTAGCAACATCGCCCATGCCTCATAAATGCATCATGCACTTCACCATGCCAATTCACCAGCAGTGAAGCAGATTTTGAGCTTAAAAAGATATGGGAATTCTTTTCTTTGGGCATTGATTGTTTTAAAAAAAAACGTTGATGAGTTTGGAAGAAAATCCATAAAAAAAAAACTTCATTTTAGTGTTAGTTTATTTTTAGAATTTTTCTTTATTAGTTTTTAATAAATAAAAATTTTGTTGATTTTACCAATTTCAAAAAAAAAAACTCAACTTAAATAATAAATTAAAAAAATTATGTTTTTTAATTTGTTGTTTAAAAAAAAACATAATATCTAAAAAATCAAAATAAATAATAATAATAAATCTATGTCTTCATTTATTTATTACTTTTGATAATTTCTTTTTAAATTTGTTGTTAAAAAAAAAAAATCACACAATTCACGCAGATTTGAAAATAAAAAAATGGAATACTTGGAAACAAATTTCGAAAATCGATTTATCAAACATTGGAGGATTCTATAGATGATCATTATCATGTTTCGATAGCTTCAAGTTGGCATTAAACTCATAACATCTTTGTGTTGAATGCTTTTATGTGACATACTAATATGTTGAACACAACAGATTTTTCTAATGCCAAGCTTTTTGCCGAGCACATTTCATGAGTTATCTGACACAAACAAGGAGTATTACTTTGCATGGTTATTTTTTTCAGATTGATATTAATATCATGAATTGAGTTCATTTCAACACTTTGATTTTGCTTAAATCTATTTTATTGGTATGAAATTTTTGCGTAAGAATCATGAAGGAAATGTGCATTTCTTCTTGAACACACTTATGTTTTATTTCTGCCAAGTTTTTTTATAGGTTACAGTACAATCAAGTGATCATTAAGGAGATTACTTTGTGACGACAATTGGTCTTCGAAAGACTAAATTCATGAAAAATTCTAAAGACAAATCCAACTCCACAACCACTACCTTGCACCTCCCTTTTTGAAACAAATTTTTGAATTCCACCAATTGTAAATCCATAAAGCATGACATTTCCATATCCATTTTTCACAGCAAGAGATCTTATTCATACACCATGCATTTACTTATATCCATTCCTTACAAGCTTATTGTCATTTTCCTTGTCATTACCATTCCCCTTCATTTCCACCAATAAAACCCTACTTCTATGGATATCATTGAGTCAAAGTCCTAGAGTCTAATTATCTTTGTAAAAAACACCTAGAGGCTTGCATGCCTTAATGGCAAGTGTTATTTCCAATGAAAAATGGGAGTACATTAATATCTCTTGTTCATTGGATCTTGTAGGTGACTCGACCACGACAAATTTATTCGTACCTACAAAGATGTGTTAGGCATCCTGACTCCCATTGGAATCAATGGTGGGAGCTCTTGTGTTGGCCAGGGGTATTCATTAACGGCCACTGAGTCAACAACTTCTTGCTATGTTCGACACCGACACATTTATTCACATAGTAAGATTTGTGCCATCAAGGGTTGAAGACTTGAAGACCCATATTTTGTAACAGATGAAGCAAATCTCCTTTCATTGTTCTTTTCCACTTGTCATGACTTGACGACAAGTCAATAAATAAGGTTGGGGGGGATGTAACTTCTATATTTTGTATACCTTCCAAGCCTTATATATTTTCAGCCATATTCAGCAGACTCATCAGATTGATTAGACTATCCAGCAAAGGATCTAGAAGTAGATACGACAATACATATCCATCTTTCATCCACAACTTGCAGAAGAAGCTTCAGATCATAATTGCAGTAGTTGAACATGCATGATTCATCCACTTCTTTAGGTAATTAAGGTATGATGTTTTCTAACCTTTAATCTTGAAATTCTTTTTAGATGCTAAAATGATGATATTTGGAAAATATTCCACTATTTCACTATTCCCTTTCTCATAAAAAATTTCCAGAAACCATCAGTTAGGGGGGGAATTGCACACTTCATTTCTTTCTCTCATTCATATTACGTCTTAACCAAATAGTCTTCCCACAATAAAAACTACTACAAAACAATGAGCATATTAAATGACTTCTTAAAAATGATTGATCTCAAAAAAGTAAATAATGATTGTAACACAAGAATCAGTCATAAAAAAGAGATCTCAAGAAAGGAAATAATGATTGTAACACAAGAACCAATCATTCAAAGATGCAAATGCTTCGCAAAAATAAAAGTTATCAAAAGATGTGCAAAGTTAAAATGAAGTCCATGATTGAAAGATGGTTGTTACACAAGAACCAAACGTCTTGTAAAAGGAATCTCATCTAAGAATCAAATCAAATAAGTCATTGTAGTAGCTTGCATGAGGACAAGCAAGAGCTTCAGTTGGGGGGTATGTTGGGCTTCAAAATGTCATACAAATATCACTCATCACCATACATTTTTTCACCTATGCTTCCGTTATATCACTCATTATTCACTATCATGTCACTTCATTTTCCCTATTGTTCATCATTAATGGGTCTCATTTATATCTTCCAAATATTATTTATTTTCAAGCATTTTTAAGAGAAATTCTTGATTAAATATTAGAAAATAATATATTTTACTTCATATATGGAAAGTGGATTGTTTTTGTGACATGTGTAGGTTCCAAGGAAGCTTCCAAGACACCTTTATGTGGCCTTGAATGATCAAATTCGAATTTGATAAGATAAGACTCATGGAGAAGATCATGATCTCATGGAAAAGATCAAGGACAAAAGGGGGTTATGTGTCTAAATGGTTGAGAGATGTATGGAACTAAAGAGAGATTAGTGGATCATCATTATGGGTTTGTTATCTCATCCCATTGTATAAATAGGAGTACAATCTCCTTCATTTGTAATCTTAGAATCTTCATTTGTAATCTTAGAGTTCCATTTGTAATCTTAAAGTTGGTTTGTACATCATGATGGAAATTTTGAAATAAAGAATCATACTTTGATTTTGTTTCTTCTACATTTGAGTCTCCTTTGAAGTGGTGTGCTTGTGGAGTTATGGAGGCCCCCCATGGCCTCACTTGCATGCTTATTTTAGGTATAATTTAATTTATGTTTTATTTCATTTCAGCTTATAAGTTTTTGTTAGATGTTCTAATATTGGAGGAGATCCTAAAATTCACGTGTTCTTGTAAGAGAACCTTAGGATCTTGAGGAATGTTAGATCTAGGTTTGTTAGATGTTCTAATATTGGAAGAGATCTTAAAATTATGTGTTCTTGTAAGGGAACCTTAAGATCTCAAATAATTATTAGATATAGGTTTGTTAGATGTTCTAATATTGGAAGAGATCTTAAAATTCATGTGTTCTTGTAAGGGAACCTTAAGATCCCAGATAATTATTAGATCTAGGTTTGTTTAGTTGTTGGAAGGGATCTTAAAATTCATGTGTTCTTGTACGAGAACCTTAAGATCTCCAACAAATTAGAATCTTTCTAGACCTATAGGTGGCACTTCTAAGTTTACCTTCCCGGGTTGACATTAAATGAACTCTGATTAACATCATCAATTAGACACCAACAATAAGTATGTCAGAGGTATATATAAACATACTTCTCTTAAGGGACAACCTCTTCTTCCATCAATAAGTTGGGATCCCTCTTTTGCCTCATGAAATAAATAAGTGCTTATGCATAGTTCTTTGAAAAATGAAAAAATAAAATAAAGGTGAAAGAAGAGAAAGGCTTCTTGCACAGAGAGGTGAACCAAGTAACTCCTCTAGGGTACTATCTAGGCTCGTTGGTAGCGGAGCAATTCTTGTGTCCCTGAAGTGACTCTGTCAGGGTACTGTCCAGGCGTGCTGGAAACGGAGCAACACCAGAGATGAAACTAAAACTCTGATAGTCTATATTACTTCCACATCAATATACCGCTCATCCCCAATCAAAACAACTCATTTGACTTGGCTTCGTATATGTGTTTCTGATAAAGAGAATGGTAGAGACTACATCTTTAACTCAAGCTAGTGAAGAAGTTATTACAATCGAAGAATAGAACAATACTTCCATAATAGTTAGACACATGTTACACGAGACAAGGTCGATACAGAGAGTTGGAGTTCTACCACTGTGTCTCCAATGTTGTAGCAGCTACAACCACCCTCCAAAATTTTGTCCATGCTTTGTTTTGGAGCCTCCCTCCTATATCACAGCAACTCATCTCGCACTAACCCAAGTACTTGTGCTTTGATTGAGCTTCATCCTTTGTATTATGGCTTGTGTTTTCTTACTTGGTTTACTGTTTAACCCAAAACTCAATCTCTTGTCTTGGTTCTCACTCGGTTCCAGGCTTGCCTTAGTGAACTGTGCAATCCTTGAGGGAAACCAACCTTACTCTCGAGAACATCTGATTTCAAGATGACAGTGAGCCTTCATCTCCAAGATTGTGCAAAGCTAGATTACAACCATCCTTGAGCTAGGAAATTGCACAAAACATGAGAGGCATCCCAGAGCCACTCAACCCAAAAAATGTGCAAAATCCTTTTTTTCCCAAAAGATGCACAGTCCATGAACCAGAGTGTTATCTAGTTCTTCCCAAAACTATGCAATCTCTCCAAGAAATGCATGGCATTTTTCCCAAAAATAAAAAAATAAAAAACAATCCATAGGAAGTATGCATCTATTATTAGTTTCCCGAAGGTGGCACATTGCTAGCTTTAGAAGTTTCGACCAAGTGTCACTTTTGTCCTTGATCTTAGGCATGCACATCATAAATTCCAATTTTCCCAATTCTATGTAATGGACGCCTCTAGAACTCATTTGTGCATTCGATCATCAAGCTCTAGTATTCCTGAGGAGACCAAGGAGCTTTCAGAACATTGTCATCGCTTTTCTCGGTGATTTTTTCTTTTACCATATTTTATCGCTTTTTCTGTCGCTTTTTATTGTTTAGCTTGTGTGAGTGTTGTTTCACTTGTTTCTTTGAACGACCATTGGCATTTTAACTTATTTTAGCTTGTAGAAGTGTTGTTTCAAGTGATATATTTTCTTTCCCAAGTGTCACATGAGTTTTCCCTTTTTTGCACCAACGGTCGTCATGTTGGCATTATGATACATATGTTGTACTTGATGGAAACCCGCTCATCTCAGATGATAAATTATAGTGCAGCAAAATTTCACACACTTTCATGCAGAGAAAAGTTCATGCACTTTCATGCTGAGAAAAGTTCGTGCACTTTCATGCAAAGAAACATTCATGCACTTTCATGCAAAGAAAAGCGCATGCACATGGGAAATATTATGGTTGGTTCATGGTATTAGTCCGATAGTTTTTGATCCTATGGTTTTGGTCCGTGCTATTGCATCCAAAAGAATTGAACCCAAGTATTGGGTCCGTGGTATTGTTTCTCAATGGTTTTGATCCATGGTTTTGAGTGAGGCCTAGCCTATAAAAGGGAAAGGAGATCATTTGGCTAATCACAAGTGTTGAAAATCTTAAGAAGAGCAAGATCTGAATTTCTGATAATCGGTTGGTGAGACATAGTTGAATCTAAATCAAGGAGAAACTGGAGCATTATAAGTCAGATCTACTGAAGAGAGTGGCAACGGCGTAGTGCGGAGGTGCGCAGAACTAGAGAAGAAGCAGGTGCGGAGTTGTGCAGACTCATCATGGTAGAAGTGCGGATATCCGTAGGTTTCCTTCAGTGAAGTTGCGGACCTTTCTTGAAATATATTTTAGCTGTCTTTTATCTGTTTCTGCAGAGATTTGGGTTTAAATTGGTGTCTAGTTACTGGTGTTATTTTCTGGTTACTGCATTCTGAGAAGTTATTTGTTTAAAGGAGATTGGATGATGCACATGTACATGATGTTTTGGATCCAGTTTGAAAATTGATGAAACGTGGTCCCTGGAAGGAAAGAGAAGGTAGTAGCATTCTGTAGGTTAGCACCTACGTACTAGTATTTCAGCTAGTACAAGAGCTAAGGGGGTTGTAGCTCCCTTCCAAAAGAAGCTGGAAAATGAGAGAGGGTTGTAGCTCTCTGCAGGTTGCAGCCTGCGTATTGGTAAAAGATTGCACCAGTACAAAATCATTGTAAGAAGAAGTTTCTAATTGAAAGAAGATAGAGACATATTGCAGCAGGTGGTTTTCACCCACATTGGGTTTCCACCTTACATCTTGTGTTCCTTGGTGTGACTGTCTATTTTGTGTTCCTGCTCATTATTCTATGGTTCTCACATACAGATTAATGACAAACATCTGAAGAATAAATTAAATTATAAGTTTGGAAGGTATATGCAAGTTTCAATTGTTAGATCTAAAAATATTTGTATAAATTGATAAGAGTTTGATAATACTGATTCACCCCCCCCTCTCAGTATTATTTCCAACAATTGGTATCAGAGAAGGTCCTTTAGAAGAAGCTTGATCGCTTGAAGGAAGTGTCATGCGGAAAGAGTTATTTTTGCGGACAAACCTAACCTCCCTAGGAGTCTAAGACTCTCTAGTGACAAACAAACCAAACAAGAGCAATCCTTCTCTAAACATACATTATTCTATGAGAACCAAGTGTTTTCCGATCTTACCTTAGGTCCAACGCTTGTTGTAGCAGTCCAGCCTTGCTGATCCAGATGAGCTCCTCCTTCACTTTAAGACCTGCATACACTAACAAAGCAAACGATTACATAAACACCTGAATATTTCATAAAACAAAGCATATTCATCACATAGACCAAGGAGTACATGAAATAATTCATTAACAACAAATCATTGAGAAGAATGGACTTATTTGTATTAAGTAAACAAAAAAAAGGAACCATTACA
>APFE030706985.1:0-10759 GCA_000404065.3 Pinus taeda | reverse complement strand
TAATGCCCTGGTAGAATGTAAATGTGGATTTTACTATGGTAAAAAGACAATATAGTAGTAGTGTTGTTTATGTTTAAAAGAAACAAAAACTGTGATAACTACATTATTAAATAAATGGAATGTTTTCTTGAAATGCTGGCAACCTCTGGGAGGTGTATTTCAAAGAAAGGAAATCAGTTGTCATAACTGATTTGAACTGCCCTCCCAAACAGGAAAATTCCTGGGGGTAAGGAGGAAGTTCTGTGTTGTTGGGATAGACAGAAGGGATTCTTTTCTAGAGGAAGAAAAGAGGAAAAGAGAAGATACTGAGGAAAAATTGGTTAAGTCTGGTAGGGACCAGATAACCAAGCACTAGGTGCCCAGATCTTGTTGAGGGCTTGAGGCCTGCAAGATAGCTCGGGGGAGAGAATTTCGTCAAAAGATGGATCTCATGGCTGGGTGGACGAGCAGACTCGAAGCACAGGTGACTTGCTTGAGTATCTAATTGTGATTCTGACAGAACGGGTACGGTTCCTAATCTCAGAATCCTTTTGCATAAAACAAGACTTATAAATGATTACAGAAGTAAATCAGATCTGTCATAGTTTCTTAGTACTGTTACAACGTACTTAGAAGTAAATCAGATCTGTCATAGTTTCTTAGTACTGTTACAACATACTTGGAACCGCATAAGTATGGTCAAGGAATAGGCTATTCGCTGATAGACCTGGCTTAGAAACTAATTGGCAGTTAGTAAACATACAGAGGGTTGGGTTATGGAAATGCCTGGGTAGCGTATGCAATACCAAAGATAATTCATTCTCTGTCTAAGTCATTTATTATATGCCTGTCACGGGTGCAGAGTAGTTTATTATATGTCTGTTATGGGTGCAGAGTAGTCTGGCACGAAACAGGCATAGGTAACCGAGGCAGTATGTTCTCGAGAAAGCTATATCAAAATAAGCATAAACTGAAATACCCGAAACGTAACTATTGTTACATATTATAAGCTATGAATTATGAGTCTGGAATACTCAGATCCCGACAAAGGGACACGGCTGTAGCCGGAATGCATCTATTGAAACAAACAGAAAACGAACATGCCAATATATATATATATATATGTAAACCTGGTAGATGCAATATGAAACCATCACTCAGATAAGCAAAGGAATATCTTACGGCTACATGGGACTCTGTCCCTGAATATAAACTATGCGACTTATCCACAGCTTCGCAATAAAAGAACAGCGAAACTAGTTAAAGAGGAACGAAGTAAAGTGGATAAACCCTCATGCTATGTACAAATCCTTCTGTTTTCGATTAGAAAACCCTCATACTTAATCAAAAGAAAATAGAATGGAGGAATCATCGTTTATCTATACTGAGAGCATGTATATCAAAGAAATAACAGACCTCGACTAGCATGCATAAATTAGAAACTATTCTATATAGGTCGACAATGTAGATACATAAACTAAAATACGCATTTTAGCAGCATTAAGATATAGAGCGTTTCTGTACACAGAACAATATAATGGCATTGACATTTAACTTCAAAGACAAAATGAATATCCATTAGACGAATACCATGAGATATATTTCAAAGAAAGCTTATGCCGTCGGTGGGCTTGAACATAAGGCCAAGTTCGGCATATGCCGTCAAGTGAAGAGAAAAACAATATAGCAGTGTACTGTTGATAGGAAAATAGTATGCGTATACAGAAAATAAGGGTAGTATTTAACAAAGGACCTGTTCCGCCAACTCCCAAATAAAGCTTACGGCCAGGCCAAAGCTGGGAGATTACACAAAAAAATAATAGACCCAAGATTCGGCAGCGTAAAAGGAAACCACCTTAATCCATGAAGGAACAAGAAAAACGAAAGATGGGTTCCGTATGGAACGGATTCCCCAGACAAATCTCTAAACTGACCGGTCATAGCTCATAAGCAACCGTGAGGGTTCTCTTGGAAAATACCTCTTGAACTCAAACATGGGACCGGCAAACCCTCGGGGTCTGAAAATAAAACATAGAGCATCACTCAGAAAAAACGAAAGGTTCTGAGCTAGTTTAAAGAAAAGGACAGGTAAACGTTATCAAGACCAACCTGGATCCGTCGGAATGAAAGACTGTCGAGACCATCACCTCGTTTACATAAACTGGTATGCAAATCCACCTGTGCTCGCCCAACAGCAGAAGGGCACACATTAATCAATCATAACATTACAGTGGAATAACAAGAAGGTTATTGAATAATCACAGAGCGTAAGTCACCTGAGAGGAGGTGGAGCTGGGCCCTTCTTGGCCTGTGAAGCAGTTGCAGGTGCTAAACTGTAAATCTGTAAAAACTGAACCAGAGTCTCGGCAGAGCACTGAACCGACAATACAATGTGAACAAATGAACCCCAACCTTGGCTCACGAGGTTTAAGTAGTGACTCGAGACCCTGGAAGGTATTTCCACCGTTCGATCACCAAATTAGATCCTGACCATTCAGATGAAGCGGGGAGAAGAGGCGGGAAGGTCGAGGATCCCAAGACCAAGGTGTCACATGGCCATGTGTACTGGCCATGCCACCTGGCCAGCTGTAAGCCGATACAACCAATGTGGTAGGTGCATTGAGTTTGCCAAAGTCTACAGCCGGACCTCCAAACCGCGCGCCCATTAATGCTCTGTATGCTGGGGAGGGTTTAGGGGTTAGGCCAAGGGTCAACATATATGTTACACCAAAACAAGTTAACGCTTATACCATATTGCAAACATCACAACCAATGCCAACCAATGAGCTAATAATTGTATTATGGTGAACCTTGCATAGAATAGTGAATGACCAAATAACCATTAGATGAAGCTTGGAAGCATATATGTTGTGGTAACGTATGAGGTAACAGCTCATGCGTATAGTATGGGTCTTAATAATTAGACTATAGAAATTTTTTTTTTACTATGTATATTTATGTGTAGGGGATTGTGACAAATTGGTATCAGAGCCCAGTTACAACACTGTGGCCTCAATATGACATGTTTCACTGTGCAGCAACATACACCATATATATCTACAAAAAAAAAAAACTGATAAAAGTACTTAACTGTTGTTCTGTTATGAAGGGGTGATACACAGAACTAAACAAGCTAGCAGACAAGCCAAAGAAAGAAAAGGAAAAGTAACAAAATGCAGGGAGACGGTAGTAACCCTCAGGAAAATCCAGAACTGTGGGTACAGTTGGGTGAGGCAACACGAAGTACCAATCTGGCAATACTTGAAACTGTTCAGAAATTGAAAAATGAGATGGCACGCTTACGAGAAGACCATGCACGTTTAACAGTAGAACAAGAAAGAATTCTGAAGAGTTTGTCAGACAGGCAGAATCCACCTTCATCTAACCCCAGCGCGGAACAGCAGAGGGTGACAGAGGAGCAAGACTTTCAGAATGCACCTGAAAATTCAGAAGACAAGGAGGATCATTCTGACAATGTGCCACAACAACAAACCTCAAAACGTCAGAAAATGGAGCTGCAGGGAGAATTCCGGAAGATTAAACCCCCGCATTTCGATGGCGAACAGGAGGAGGTAGCAGAAGCATGGTTAATAAACATGAATAAATATTTTCAGTTGTATGAGTATGATCACAACTTAAAAGCGAGGCTGGCTATTTTTCAGCTACAAGGTAAGGCAACCTTGTGGTGGGAGGAAATCAAGATCGTTAAATGGGTCAGTGAACGAACCATTACTTTGGAGAAGTTTCAGAAATACTTCAAAGAAAGGTACCTAACTGAGCGTTTCTACGATGAGAAAGAAAGAGAGTTCCATGATTTAAGACTGGGGCAGCAGACTATGGACGAGTTCATTAACCGCTTTACCTCTCTGCAACGTTATGTACCTCATATCAAGGAGGAGAAAGCCAAGGTTCAAAGGTTTGTGAGCAGTTTACCTGCATATATAAGAGAATGGATTGAGTTTGACAATCCTAGAACCATGGATGAAGCCATTCGAAAAGCAAGGATCTACTACCAGCAGAATAAACAGAAGGGGGATGCCTCAAACAAAAGATGGAATGAGAAAAAGAGCAGTCGGATGGCTGGAAACAGCAAGGGAGGTCGCAACAATGGAAGTAAGGGAGCTGGTAAAGGGTTAAACAGTAGATCTGTAGCAAGAGGTGCATCCCGAGCAAGGTCAGCAAGTGAATCTAGAATAAGTGAACAACCTGTTAGGCCAGAAAGTGAAGGGGTGACCAGACCTCCAGTGCAATGCTGGGGCTGTGGAGGACCTCACTATGTCAAAAATTGCCCGCAGTGAAAAGGGACAGACCAGATATCTCAAATTCATGAGGTGTCGACCGCTGGGGACGTGGCACATAGTATACCCAGAATTAATGCAGCTTTGGAGGATCGCCAAGCAGAGTACCAGCCATCTATGGTTGAATTTGAAGGTAACATTTCGAACCTTTCTTTAGCTGTTCTTATTGATCCATGAGCTACTTTAAGTTATGTTAGCCCAAAGATAGTAGAACAGTGTAAATTACAATCTGAGAAATTCAGAAATCCGTGGCTGGTTCAATTAGCTACGGGAGCCAAGAGGCGAGTCTTGGCCAAAATAAATAAATGCCCTTTAACCATAGCAGGACAGCCAATAGTGGCAGACCTGAACATATTGCCGTTGGGTTCATATGACGTCCTGATTGGGATGGATTGGATGGAAAAACACTGGTCATTAGTAAATTGCAAGACGAAAACTATCTATTGTAAGGACGACCATGGAGAGCAGCAGGAGCTACAAGGAATCAAACATCCTGTACAGATTCGACCCATTACAGCATCTCAATTAGCCAAATGCATCAAGAAGAAGTGTCAAATTTATGCTATTCAGGTGGGTTACGCAAATCAGAAGGATAAAACAGCTATGCTGGGAAACATTCCGGTAGTACAGGAGTTTGTAGATGTATTTCCTGAGGAAGTACCCGGACTGCCACCTAAAAGAGATGTGGACTTTACCATTGAACTGATTTTGGGAGCGGCACCCGTGTCACGGGTGCCTTACCGAATGAGCGTACCAGAGCTAACAGAATTAAAAATGCAACTGCAGGAGTTGTTAGACAAGAATTACATCCGTCCCAGCGTATCACCCTGGGGAGCCCCAGTGTTATTTGTCAGAAAGAAAGACGGAACTTTCCGGATGTGCATTGATTATCGTCAGCTGAATAAGCTCGTGATCAAAAATAAGTATCCCTTACCTCGGATCGATGAACTTTTTGATCAGGTGAAGGGAGCAACAATATTCTCTAAGATCGATTTGCGATCTGGTTATCATCAGATCATAATTAAGGAGGAGGATATCGCAAAAGCAACTTTTAGAACGCAGTATGGGCATTACGAGTTCGTGGTGCTACCTTTTGGTTTGACCAATGCACCTACTACATTCATGTGTTTGATGAACAGCGTGTTTCACAAGTTCTTAGATAAGTTTGTGTTAATCTTCATAGACGACATTCTGATTTACTCCCGATCAAGAAAGGAGCATGAAGAACATCTTAGAGTGGTGTTGCAAACTTTGCGGGAACATCAGTTATATGCAAAGTTTAGTAAGTGTGATTTCTTCAAGGAGGAAATACAATATTTGGGTCATGTGATCTCAAAGGAAGGAATTGCAGTGGACCCTGAAAAAATCAGAACTATAATGGAGTGGCCTATAGCAAAGGACGTGGCAGATATCAGATCCTTCATGGGGCTAGCAGGTTATTATAGAAGGTTTGTGGAGGGATTCTCAAGGGTAGCATACCCTATTACTTCCTTACAAAAGAAGGGGAAGGTATTTAAGTGGACTTCAAAATGTCAGTGAAGTTTTGAACAGCTCAAACATTTACTCACCACACCACCTATCTTGAGTATAGCTGATCCTAATAAGGATTACGTGGTCTGTACTGATGCAAGCAAAGAAGGTGTGGGGGAGTGTTAATGCAAGAAGGAAGAGTGATTGCTTATGAATCACGGAAATTGAAGGAACATGAACAGAAATACTCCGCTTACGACTTGGAATTGGCAGCTGTTATCCATGCGCTGAAAATGTGGAGACATTATCTGTTAGGAAGAAAATTTCTGTTGTTGACAGACCATCATAGTTTGACGAACTATTTCAGTCAACCCACCTTGAACACGAGACAAGCTCGATGGGCAGATTTCTTAAGTGGGTTCGATTTTGAAATTAAGCATTTGAAGGGAAAGGAGAATAGAGTGGCTGATGCGTTGAGCCGAAAGGTGCAATGTGTGTGCAGACTTTTAGTTAGTAAATGGCAGAGTACCTTACTTGAAAAGATAAAAGCAGCAGCTGATCAAGATGCGGTATATCAGCAAATTAAACAGCAAATACAACAGCTTTCTGATAAGGAAATACAACAAGGATACGAGTTAGATGGTGCCGGAGTGCTATATTTTCATAAAAGGTTGTATGTGCCCAATGAAAATGATATTCAAAAATTGGTTCTGGATGAATTCCATACCAGCCATTACACCGGACATCCAAGGTACCAGAAAATGGTTGTCGCACTTCGGAAGGAATATTATTGGCCAAGAATGAAGAAAGACGTAGCTGAATATCTAGCGCGGTGTCTAGAATGCCAGCAGATTAAAACAGAACATATGCATCCAGAAGGGTTGCTACAACCCTTATCCATTCCGGAATGGAAATGGGAGATCATTTCCATGGACTTTATTACCGGGTTGCCTCGAACAAAGAAAAATAATGATTCCATTATGGTAGTAGTGGATAAATTAAGTAAGGCAGCACACTTAATACCGGTCCAATCCACGTATAAAGTTGTGCAAATGGCTCATATCTTCATGCAAAATGTGTTTAAGTTGCATGGACTTCCGAAGGTAATAATCTCGGATCGTGATGTTAAGTTCACATCAGCCTTTTGGAGGAAATTGTTTGCAGAACTGGGGACACAGCTGAACTTTAGCACAGCCTATCACCCCCAGACCGATGGGCAAACGGAGCGGGTAAACCAGGTGGTGGAGGACATGCTGAGGGCATGTGTTATGATGCGGCCAACCCAGTGGGAGGAATATCTCCATCTGGTTGAATTCGCGTATAATAACGGGTATCATTCATCAACACAGTTGAGTCCCTTTGAGGTTCTGTATGGGCGAAAGTGCCGCACACCCTCAAGTTGGGGTGGACCTGAAGATAGATTAAGATTGGGCCCGGATATGCTCAAAGAGATGGAAGACATGGTGAAGAAGGTGCGCAATAATTTAAAGTCTGCTCAGGACAGACAAAAAAGTTTTGCCGACCGAAAGAGAAGGTTCAAGGAATTCCAGGTCGGAGACCATGTTTTCGTAAGAATTCAAACCAGAAGAAGTACCTTGCAGTGGAGTGGGTGTCCAAGCTGGCACCACGCTATTTTGGACCTTTCCAAATTCTGGCAAGAGTGGGGCTAGTAGCTTATCAGCTTGCTCTACCAAGCCATATTAGGATTCACAATGTTTTTCATGTTTCCGTATTAAAACAATACGTCTACGATCCTAAACATGTGATCCAATGGCAGGAAATTCGGGTAAGAATTAAATTTGGTCGTTATGAATAAATTCTATTCTTAAACAGTGAATAACTAAATCTGTTGCTTCTGCAGGTCGAGCCGGAAGGCGAGGTTCTGGTCGAACCACTGACCATTCTCGACCGGAGAGAAGTGCAGCTGCGGAAACGGGCTATTATCCAAGCTAAGGTGCAGTGGCAGCATTACGGACCTGAAGAGGCCACTTGGGAGGATGAGGAACTCCTTAAAAAGGCTTACCCGCATTTTTTTAAGAGAAACGAACATCGGGACGATGTCCAATCTCAGGAGGGGGAGATGTAATGCCCCGGTAGAATGTAAATGTGGATTTTACTATGGTAAAAAGACAATATAGTAGTAGTGTTGTTTATGTTTAAAAGAAACAAAAACTGTGATAACTACATTATTAAATAAATGGAATGTTTTCTTGAAATTCTGGCAGCCTCTGGGAGGTGTATTTCAAAGAAAGGAAATCAGTTGTCATAACTGATTTGAACTGCCCTCCCAAACAGGAAAAGTCCTGGGGGTAAGGAGGAAGTTCTGTGCTGTTGGGACAGACAGAAGGGATTCTTTTCCAGAGGAAGAAAAGAGGAAAAGAGAAGATACTGAGGAAAAATTGGTTAAGTCTGGTAGGGACCAGATAACCAGGCACTAGGTGCCCAGATCTTGTTGAGGGCTTGAGGCCTGCAAGATAGCTCGGGGGAGAGAATTCCGTCAGAAGATGGATCTCATGGCTGGGTGGACGAGCAGACTCGAAGCACAGGTGACTTGCTTGAGTAGATAATTGTGATTCTGACAGAATGGGTACGGTTCCTAATCTCAGAATCCTTTTGCATAAAACAAGACTTATAAATGATTACAGAAGTAAATCAGATCTGTCATAGTTTCTTAGTACTGTTACAACGTACTTAGAAGTAAATCAGATCTGTCATAGTTTCTTAGTACTGTTACAACATACTTGGAACCGCATAAGTATGGTCAAGGAATAGGCTATTCGCTGATAGACCTGGCTTAGAAACTAATTGGCAGTTAGTAAACATACAGAGGGTTGGGTTATGGAAATGCCTGGGTAGCGTATGCAATACCAAAGATAATTCATTCTCTGTCTAAGTCATTTATTATATGCCTATCACGGGTGCACAGTAGTTTATTATATGTCTGTTATGGGTGCAGAGTAGTCTGGCACGAAACAGGCATAGGTAACCGAGGCAGTATGTGCTCGAGAAAGCTATATCAAAATAAACATAAACTGAAATACCCGAAACGTAACTATTGTTACATATTATAAGCTATGAATTACGAGTCCAGAATACTCAGATCCCGGCAAAGGGACACGGCTGTAGCCGGAATGCATCTATTGAAACAAACAGAAAACGAACATGCCAATATATATATATATATATGTAAACCTGGTAGATGCAATATGAAACCATCACTCAGATAAGCAGAGGAATATCTTACGGCTACATGGGACTTTGTCCCTGAATATAAACTAGGCGACTTATCCACAGCTTCGCAATAAAAGAACTAGTTAAAGAGGAACGAAGTAAAGTGGATAAACCCTCATGCTATGTACAAATCCTTCTGTTTTCGATTAGAAAACCCTCATACTTAATCAAAAGAAAACAGAACGGAGGAATCATCATTTATCTATACTGAGAGCATGTATATCAAAGAAATAACAGACCTCGACTAGCATGCATAAATTAGAAACTGTTCTATATAGGTCGACAATGTAGATACATAAACTGAAATACGCATTTTAGCAGCGTTAAGATATAGAGCGTTTCTGTACATAGAACAATATAATGGCATTGACATTTAACTTCGAAGACAAAATGAATATCCATTAGACGAATACCATGAGATATATTTCAAAGAAAGCTTATGCCGTCGGTGGGCTTGAACATAAGGCCAAGTTCTGCATATGCCATCAAGTGAAGAGAAAAACAATATAGCAGTGTACTGTTGATAGGAAAACAGTATGCGTATACAGAAAATAAGGGTAGTATTTAACAAAGGACCTGTTCCGCCAACTCCCAAATAAAGCTTAAGGCCAGGCCAAAGCTGGGAGATTACACAAAAAAAATAATAGACCCAAGATTCGGCAGCGTAAAAGGAAACCACCTTAATCCATGAAGGAACAAGAAAAACGAAAGATGGGTTCCGTATGGAACGGATTCCCCAGACAAATCTCTAAACTGACCGGTCATAGCTCATAAGCAACCGCGAGGGTTCTCTTGGAAAATACCTCTTGAACTCAAACATGGGACTAGCAAACCCTCGGGGTCTGAAAATAAAACATAGAGCATCACTCAGAAAAAACAAAAGGTTCTGAGCTAGTTTAAAGAAAAGGACAGGTAAACGTTATCGAGACCAACCTGGATCTATCGGAATGAAAGACTGTCGAGACCATCACCTCGTTTCCATAAACTGGTATGCAACTCCACCTGTGCTCGCCCAACAGCAGAAGGGCACACATTAATCAATCATAACATTACAGTGGAATAACAAGAAGGTTATTGAATAATCACAGAGCGTAAGTCACCTGAGAGGAGGTGGAGCTGGGCCCTTCTCGGCCTGTGAAGCAGTTGCAGGTGCTAAACTATAAGTCTGTAAAAACTGAACCAGAGTCTCGGCAGAGCACTGAACCGACAATACAATGCGAACAAATGAACCCCAACCTTGGCTCACGAGGTTTAAGTAGTGACTCGAGACCCTGGAAGGTATTTTTACCGTTCGATCGCCAAATTAGATCCTGACCATTGAGATGAAGCGGGGAGAAGAGGCGGGAAGGTCGAGGATCCCAAGACCAAGGTGTCACATGGCCATGTGTACTGGCCATGCCACCTGGCCAGCTGTAAGCCGATACAACCAATGTGGTAGGTGCGTTGGGTTTGCCAAAGTCTACAGCCGGACCTCCAAACCCTGCGCCCATTAATGCTCCGTATGCTGGGGAGGGTTTAGGGGTTAGGCCAAGGGTCAACATATATGTTACACCAAAACAAGTTAACGCTTATACCATATTGCAAACATCACAACCAATGCCAACCAATGAGCTAATAATTGTATTATGGTGAACCTTGCATAGAATAGTGAATGACCAAATAACCATTAGATGAAGCTCGGAAGCATATATGTGGTGGTAACGTATGAGGTAATAGCTCATGCGTATAGTATGGGTCTTAATAATTAGACTATAGAATTTTTTTTTACTATGTATATTTAT